>JAVSCE010012181.1:0-242769 GCA_032199065.1 Smutsia gigantea
ATATTAGCTAAATAAAGTATATGCAAAAAATTATTTCACCTCTTTATTGTTGCTTCTTATAATGTGGCTGCCAGAAAATTTAAAATCATATATGTAGCTTGTATTATATTTCTACTGGGCAGTGATGGTCTAGAGGCTTAATTCGATTCAGATTTGGTGGTTTTCTTTTCTGCCAAGAGCAGTTCTTAGGTGATGTGGTATAGCTCTTCTTGTATCACATGATCCAGCTGCCCTTCTAATGATGTTAAGAGAGGTCAGTGGTGGCAAAGAGAAAAGCGGGTCCTGAGGGGTGTAGGCCTGGCACTCACGGTTAAAACTTGCATCAACAATTTCACAGAATACCAACATTACGCAGGACCCCTCTGCGACTGCAGGGGAGCAAGAGAAAAACACGATGACTCCATCATCACATCTGAGCATGTATAAAAAGAACAGTAGCGCGGGGCGGGTGGGAGCGGTGGGGGCCGGGAAGCGGTCGTGGGGAGATCTCCCGAGAGCGTGGGCTCACCGGCCGGGCGCCGGGCGCGCCGGGCGGGCGGTGGGGAGACGCATTTCCCCTCGGCGGAGCCAGGACAGAGATGGAGGCGAGAGCTGGTCCCTGCGGCCGTGCGAGCGCTTCGCGACCGGGGGCGGCGGAGGAGCCACGTGTGTCGTGGAAGCGCACGGACTCTGCGGGCGCTGGGTCGCTGGGGGTACCGGCGGTCCCGCGAGGGTCCGTCAGAGAGGGGCGGCGGGCGCTGTGATCCCTGTGTCCACTCCAAGGGCCGAAAGGCTCCCAGACCTGGGAGAGCTCCGGGTATCCGAAGAGGTCTGCCAGATAGTTTATACCCATCTTTTCAGTGAGCGGTCACTTGAGAAAAATTTGACTACTCCCAGGTTCCTGCCCTAAAATGAACTAGAAAAAGGGGTACCAAGGAAACCATGGTATTATTGAACTCTATAATTTCTGGAGTGGAAATATATTACGTTTCTATTAATCATTAATAATGATTATTAGTCCATAAAAAAAAAGAACAGTGTCAAAACCACAGATCTCCTCTCTTCATGGGCTAATATGAGTGGCTGTTGATTCTTTACCAATTACAGCTTTAGCTTCACTTTGTTCCCTCTGCTTTTTGGATGAGAATTATTAAAATACCCAGTGGTAGAATCAGCCCACTTCCTGACAGTATCCAATTCAGAGCAAAGCCCTGTTTCCTTGAACTAGGTCCCGCAAAGCATTACCAAGCCCAGGTTTCATAAGTCCTCGCTAATACCCTCTTAGTGTGGCCTCCATGGCTCCCTTGGCTATGCATTCTCCCCTGCTGCAACAAGACAGTAAGCAAAGCTTTGTGGACTGCAGGTGAGCTCCTGGTAGACTGTGGATAGAGTCAGTTGACTGTGGTTTTAGGTTGTGTCAATGTGGTTCTTCCACTATCAAGTTTGTTGGGTAGCTTTTTAAGCAGGAGTGGCATTCAATGCAATTAGATATTTTGGGAATTAGTAGCTATTTGTAACCCTTGTGAAACTGGACTTAGCAGTCCAAACAATTATTGAAGCCTTGTTACAAATAGACCTAAGCCTATTCGGCTACTGTATTAGTTTGCTAAAGCTGCTGTAAAAAGTAACACACAGGGTGATTTAAACAACAGTGTTGCAGTTGTTCTAGAGGCTAGAAGTCCAAGTCACGGTACCAGCAGGGCTGGTTCCTTCTGAGGGCCCCGAGACAGAAGCTGTTCCTTGCCCAGGCTTCTACTGGTTTGCTGGCATCTTTGTGTTCCCTGGTTTATAGACACATCACCCCGATCTCTACCTTCATTTCACATGGATTCTTCCTATGTCTGTATCTGTTTCCAAATGTCTCCTTTTTATAAGGATACCAGTCATACTGGATTAGAGCCCATCCTAATGATTTTATTTTTAAGTTGATTACCTCTGTGAAGATCCTGTCTCCAAATAAGGTCACATTCTGAAGCACTGTGGGGTTAGGACTTCAACATATGGATTTTTCAAGGATAAAATTCAACTCTTAATAGTCATTCACAGCTGTTAGACTCTTTCTGCTAAGTGTCAGTAGCCACTGGTCTCAGAGGTAAGTGACAGTGGACACTTCCTGACAATCTCACTATAAGTAGTTTATATTCAAAGCTGTCTTCAGCGAAATTCTGCACACATATGGACACTCATGTAATAAAAATGCATTAGTAAGTAGGCTCGGGAACAGTTCACACAACGTCTTCTGTAGTTGTAGCAAGTCCCAGCTCTTCTCTTTAGTAGCTCTAACCACATCTTGTATGAAGGGACATAGATAATTCAGCTAGAGGCAGGATTCAGTTACCCATATAGTGGGATCAGCCAACTAGAATTCTCTGAAATCAGGGCTGGACACAGGGCTATTTCTGATTCTAGCCCCAAGTGTCATCTTTATGGGCAAAGGTGAAGGGTTTGTCTTGATTGTGAAAAGGTGAGGAGCATCTCTAAAAACATTTTATCTTGAACATCACCAATTTAACCAATGGTAGTCCATTTATAGTATCTATTATGCTAATAAATGTATCACTAATTTCACCAATGAAAGCCTATGAATAGCAATTATTATAATTAGCAAAGCCTTTGGTGTTGATCGAAGATAGCTGAAGCCTTGTGATATTCCTCTCTGGTATGTGGCATTTTGATGAAATGCTAGCTGTGAATTCTTGATTAGGGCAAGCAACTGTGCCTACAGTGTACATTCAGACTGACAAACACACACATTTATATCACACCGTCTGAGCTGAAGTATTTAAAAGTGAACTGTAGACACCATAACCAGGCCACACCATTTTCAGAGTGTGCTTGAGAGAGTATGTAATAAATGGGTGTATGTTGGGGTGTACCCTTTATCAGGTTATGTGTGCCCTTTATCAGCTATCTCTGTGAACTTGAGCAAATCATTAAAATTTTCTGGGTTTCAGTTTCTTCATCTATAAAATGAAAGGCCTGGATTGAATGATCCTTTATAAGTTTCCTTCAGCATTGAAATTCTACAATTCAATTCTAAGAACTAATAATTCAACAAGTATAAAATAACATAATATAGACTGAATACATGACTGCTCAGAGGAAATAGTATTAGTAGAGATTGGATTAGTCAAGGAAGACTTTTTCCAGGATGCAAGGCAAAACCAGTTACTAGTGAATTATTTCATTTGACAATGTGTGTGTGTATGTGTATATAATTTTTAGTTATTTAATTTTACCTGTAAGCCCATTGACCTATGTAGATCAAAATGATTCTTGGTACTCTAAGACTTAAACTTGGGATATTAGATATCCTTTAAGGTGACTTTATTTATTTTTAGAATTTGTGGTTGGTGAGAAACAGGGTGTTTTTTTTCAAGCAAGCAAGGGTTTTGCTTCAAACTCAAGAGTCATGTGTCTTACCAGTTAAGTTCTGTACGTCCTCTTGTGAGACCTGGAGTGAAATTGATATTCACACTGCTAGTGTCCAAACAAAGATGCATATTCCTTTCTGGTCAGGAAGCCAAGGGAAGGACATGATGGTTCTGTATACCTTGATTAAAGTAGCATTCAAATCCTCAACATTGCCACAGGCGCACAATTCAAATGAACCTCACAGGCAATCAGCGGGACTTTGACAGTGTGTGCTTCACAGCGCTTCCTGGATTTCCTGCCCAGGGATGCTAGAGGAGAATGTATCAGCTTCCCTTTGGGATGAAAACACATGCTGGGCAGAAGAGGGGAGGGACAAACTGCAATGTCCACAAGGGCCAGGCAAGGAGAGTCAGCGAATAAAGCCAGCTGATATGAGTCAGTAGGATCTGATGCGGCATGCCTGGCCCCTTCAAAGAGGGAGAGCCACCAACCTGCCCCTGTGCACAATGTCAATGGCCCTGGACATCCCAGGTTGCCAGATATTCCAGCACGTCCAGAGTTGCTAGATTGTGCAATATTTTGTCTTCCCTGACAGCCAGAAATCCAGATTTTTCTGTGATGACTCTCGATTATTGAATTTTTGTAATGAATACAACCTTTTTAAAGCTTCATAGGCTGAGCAAAACATCTATCTGCAACGTGGACATTTAGGCTATTGGTTTTTCATGGAAAAAACCACGGCTTTAGACACACCTGGAAACAAGTTTCAGCAAAACCACTTTCTGGCTATGTAGCATTGGGTAGGTATTTAAGATGCCTGAACCTTATTTTTCTCGTAAGTGCAAATGAGGTTTTTTGTTTTTTTTTTCATCTGTTTGGTAGGGTTATGGTGACTGTTAAGTAAGAGAAGGTCTTTAACAAGGCATGAAAATACAACTGGCATTTAATTGAATAAATGCAGTATTGTGTTTATTCTTTTCAGATACCCTTTGTACCAATCGTTATAAACTGGGTGCCCACAAAAAATCCTTTTTGAGAAATTGAGATATAATTGACATCTAACATTATATTAATTTCAGGCATAATGATGGATATTTGTATACACCGTGAAATGATCTCCACAGTACGTCTAGCTAACATCCATTACCACACATAGTTACAATTTTTTTCCTTGTGATGAGAACTTTTAAGACACAAATCCCTAAAAAACAAAGATTTTTGGTGATTTTTTTCTCCTAGGATTTGGCATACCCTCCGTCATTCTGCTTGCTCTCAATACTGAGCATAACCAGGGTAGCTTGCCCAGAAGAAATACAGTCTTCCCTTCTTCGATGGCCATGAACTGGCTGCATTTCCGGATGTCAACTCATTGTAAGTATAGCCAGTAATGTCACATTTGAAGGAAGTTATTATATTTATATTTAATATAAAAATGTATATACTGCATTAATTATATATGATTAATACAGTATATGTAAATATATATTTATACTTGGTAATATAATAATAATGATAATTGTTAGATTAATAGACTGCTTAAGAAACTTCAAGCAGCCACCACCATAGGTCTAAAACACAGGCATTGCCATGGGGCGGTTATTTTAATTCTGCCATTGGTTCTCGAAGACTTTGCTCTCTGCCTCCCTGCCTGCATGTGGATACCCTAACACTTTTGACTTTCTCAATTTCTTTATTACCCATCAATGTCCTCTATTTATTTATTTATTTTGTTTTGGTATCAGTAATGTACAATCACTTGAATAACATTATGGTTACTAGACCCCCTATTATCAAGTCCCCCCCACATACCCTTACTACATCAGCATACTAAGATGCTATAGAATCATTACTTGTCTTCTCTATAAATACTGCCTTTCCTGTGTCCCCTGCTGCTGCATTATGTGTGCTAATTGTAATGCCCCTTTTTCACCCTTGTCCCTCCCTTCCCCCCCATCCTCCCCAGTCCCTTTCCCTTTGGCAACTGTTAGTCCATTCTTGGGTTCTGTGAGTCTGCTGCTCTTTTGTTCCTTCAGTTTTTCCTTTGTTCTTATTCTCCACAGATGAGTGAAATCATTTGATACTTGTCTTTCTCCACCTGGCTTATTTCACTGAGCATAATACCCTCTACCTCCATCCATGTTGTTGCAAGTGGTAGGATCTGTTTTCTTCTTATGGCTGAATAATATTCCATTGTGTATATGTACCACCTCTTCTTTATCCATTCATCTACTGATGGACACTTAGGTTGCTTCCATTTCTTGGCTATTGTAAATAGTGCTGCAATAAACATAGGGGTGCATCTGTCTTTTTCAAACTGGGCTGCTGCATTCTTAGGGTAAATTCCTAGGAGTGGAATTCCTGGGTCAAACGGTATTTCTATTTTGAGTTTTTTGAGGAACCTCCATACTGCTTTCCACAATGGTTGAACTAATTTGCATTCCCACCAGCAGTGTAGGAGGGTTCCCCTTTCTCCACATCCTCACCAACATTTGTTGTTGTTTGTGTTTTGGATGTTGACCATCCTTACTGGTGTGAGGTGATATCTCATTGTGGTTTTAATCAGCATTTCTCTGATGATTAGCGATGTGGAGCATCTTTTCATGTGCCTGTTGGCCATCTGAATTTCTTCTTTGGAGAAGTTTCTATTCAGCTCCTCTGCCCATTTTTTAATTGGCTTATTTGCTTTCTGTTTGTTGAGGTGCGTGAGCTCTTTATATATTTTGGATGTCAACCCCTTATTGGATATGTCATTTATGAATATATTCTCCCATACTGTAGGATATCTTTTTGAATGTCTTCTATTTAAAGAGCAGAATTTCATGGTACTTTCATCTCTGCACTACTGAATAATTACATTGAGGCACGTAAACTTTGATGTTAAATGTGGGACTAGACAGTTTATAGTAACCCATCCTTTTCAAAATTTTACAAAGCATATTTCAATACTCCCATCTCGTTTGAACTTCAAAACAACTCTATTTCTGTCCTCACGTCATGATGTGAAAAGTGAAATGCAGTAAAGAAACAAGGCTTGCCTATGGCTACAAAGCTCATAAATTCCTTTTTTAGGGCAGCCTCCTTCCTTGAAATGAGGCGTAAGCTCTTCCATTGGTCACTGTCCCCACCAGTCTGCTCTGTTCAGTTTTGCTGCTTCCTTGATCCCTTAGCCATCTGAGTTTGTGACACCAGCACATAGGATATTCACCTGAATGCTGTGTGGTGGACATCCAACCCCTATTGCATCAAACTCTGTTCAGTGGTAAGAAGCTTGATAACGATGACTGTGGAGAATCTACAGATATCATCACCTACACAGAGACTGGCCAGGGCAATCAGGATAATAGCAAATTCCACAAAAGTGTCATGTTTTACACTTTTCTGGCTTCTGCTTCCCATGATATTTAAATACTCTAGTAGATTTTTGTGGCTTCAGGTAGCCATGGCACCAAAAGCATAAATGCCCATTTTCCCAGCATATTCTATCTAAAAGCATGATATAAAAAAATCCAGCAAAGAATGTTTCCTCTATTAAGTAATAATTAAAAGGGTATGTCTCAGGGGTTCTGGGAATATCATAGCTTCCCTAGGAAATGTCTATGGAAAGACTTCCCACGGTGGGGTGACAGTAGGTGGTACAGAAAGGAATGCAGCAGCTGTGAAAGTATGCACAAGTCCCAAATCCTAGGCCTCAGTGAAATATAATGGCTGCCTGGTGGATCTTAACATTTTCAAGTCTGGAAAATTGTGATTTGGGGAGTTATAAGCAGTTTATGGTTCCTAGGGTAGAGCTTGCAATTTGTCTTTGGGGTAATATCAATTAGTGTCATTTGGTGCAAGCCAAAGAAGCAAACTTTGGCTGATTTAGCAAAAGGAGTTTATTGGAAGGATATGGGGTAGCTCAGAGAACAGGAATAAAAATGGGTGAGCTACAGACTTTGATAGAACTAGGAATCAGGTGGCAAGAGCTACCAGACAGTCTTTTGGGGACTGCTTTTTTAGGGTCACTGACCATTCATTTTCAACCTCAGAGTCACTCAGCTCAAAGTTTGAATTCTTGGGAAGAATGTTGGATTTTCTAATAGGTCTCTCATTCATGGAAGTGAGTGGGAGGAAATGCATTCTGATTGACAGTCCCACCATGACTGCCTGCCAAGGGGCTGGATAGTCAAAATCAAATTCTGCTGCTGCTTCTGGAGATGGGAGCAATATGCCAAGAAAGCACCTGCCCAGGGCAGACCTTCTCTTTGTTGCAGGAGGGACAACTTCCCCAGACATATATTGGTTAAGTAACTCTAAGACAAATATCTACTGTTTGGTGGCAGGCCTCAACCAGACCTGTGTCAGATTCCTGGGAAAGAATATCCAGTTGTCTAAGATTGTGTAGGATGTCAGGTGATCCGCTTTGTCCAGGGTCACTGCTGTAAGCAGCATGTTCCCTGAACAGGTAAATTGAGTGAGTAAAAAGCTGTGAGCATTTTTGTTAATGGTAATAAACTCAGAGTATTTTCAATACGAACTCACTTCTCTGAAGGGGAGGAAAAATGAATTCCGATTGTTGAGATTGAGAAGGAGCTGGGCATGCAGAATTCAGCCGCCCATTTCTCTCTGGAAGTCAGTGGCAGGAAGGAAGCCGAAGTGAACCTGGTAGCGCATTCTAGCTCAGAGGCTCTTAAAGTACAGTCCTCAGAACACTGGGGGTTCCCCAGACCCTCTCAGAGGCTCACCAAGGTCACAGATATTTTCATAACAATGCTGAGATGGCATCTGCCTCTTTTCACTGTGTTGCCATTTGCCGTCGTGGTGCAAATCCAAAGGTGGGTGAAGCTGCCCTGTGCCCTAGGGTGCATCAGGGCAGAGATGAAAACCTGTACTGTTAGTCCCAGTGTTCTTTCCTGCCACACATGGGGGAAAAGCAAGACAAAAGAATTTTATTTAAGAATGTCTTTGATGAACATTGTTCACTTAATTACAGTAACCATTGAGTACACTTCTGCTGCATTCTGGAATACAATAGTATCTGAGGAAAAGCACTTGTGCTATTATTTGAGTTGTGAACTGAGCTAGATTTTTTCCCAGTAGAAATGCCATTTTACTTGCCAGTCATTACTGACAAACAAACTATGATTATTGAACTCGGACATTTGGCAAACATCTCTGATGAAGTGACCGCTACTTCGAGGTAACTGGCAGTATTTGTTGCTGATAAAATTAGTACTTACGAACAAAAACATGAGTTTTAGAAAAATTGTGTGTACCACCATGGGCTGGACATCTTTCCAAGATGCTTAAAGACTTTTCTGATGATATTGGTTGTGGTATTAATGAATGTGGTTTTTGGATGCTGTATAATGAAATGCGGCAACATTTGGAAGATTTGCTTGACTCAGTGAATCACAATTTCCTAAATATTCAATGCATGGTGTTTAGACTGCAAGAGAGGTTAGAGAATTTTAATGTAACAAAAGTTTGAAAAGTTCACTGATACGGTTTTTTGTTCTACATAGCAGTTAACCTTTAAGGAACTACTGCTTGTTGACTTTTGGTGTAGTGTCTAAGCACAATATCTACAATTATCTGAAAATATTAAAATATTCCTCCATTTTCCAACTGTATATCTTTGTTAGGCTGGATTTTCTTGATATACTTCAGCCCAAATGATATATTGCAAAACAAATCAAATGCCCAAAACAAATCTATGAGAATCCAACTGTTTTCTATTGAGATTGTAAAAATATGTATCCGGTACACTCATAATTTTTTTAATTTTTGAAAATAATTATTTTTCACAGAACAAAGTAGTTATGTTACTCTTTAATGGGTTTATTATTGTTATTTGAAGTGAATTAATACTTAAATATTTAAAAATTTATCGGCTTTAACTTCTTCTAATGTAGTAAATAGTCATGGATATAATCCAGATAAACAAAAACTGTTAGGAATCCTCAATAAGTTCTCCGAATTTAAAGGGGTCTCATGACCCAAAAGTGTGAGAACTTCTGTTCTAGCGGAATTCCTTTCACATGGGAGGAAACATCAAGAGTGGGAAACAAGTTTTCCCTCCAACAGATGAGAAGCCTGTGTCAGGAGCTGTTTGGGGGACACTGTTGATCGGCCCCTGAGGGTCAATCACATCTCACTATAGAGACTAAAAGAACCAAATATTTACTTTCTAAACATCCACTGTATCTGGAGGCAACCAGTGACCTAGTTTGGGATCATAAGATTGTAGAAGATGCTGTTGGTGGCCTATCCAGCTCTCCTTTACTGGGACAGTGTACCTAGCCCCCCATTGCTGTGACCCCCAGCCGAAGGGAGCGTCCTTGTTTGGAAATGAGTGACACTCTGGGTGGCCTGCAGCCAGAAGTCCTTGCCTTGTTGTGGGATGGCTCTGCAGTGGGGTCAGGCTGAAGCGAGATGTCAGCAGAAACCACACCTGGGCCTGGTTCTTCCCTCTGCTCTATGCTGCTTTCTTTACTTCCTTTAAAGTTTTACTGAAAACACTCTCACCATCAGTCATTCACACAAGAATCCCCATTGCAGGTTCTGGAGAACTCAGCCCAAGACAGACATAAGCAGAAGTCAGTGGGAGTGCCTTTCTGGGAAAGCATTTGCTTTCTTGATTAAAAAAGGGAACGGGGAACACAGGCAGCGGGCATGGCCCTTCTCCCTTCTTCTTGCCTTGAACATTGCTGTGATGTCTGGAAATAGAGCTCCCATCTTGTGACTAAGAGGCAATGGACAGAAAGGAAAGGTCAGGAGAGTCCTAGAGCAAGTGCCAGCAACTCCTACCTTCAGATTTTTGTATGTGAGAAAAACACATCCTATTTGCTTAAGTCAGTGTTTCTCTTATTTGCCACTGAACACATTACCATCTGATATAGTTGTTATGAGAATATAATGAGAAAATAAAAGGCCTAGCAGATAGCAAACACTCAAAAAAATGGTAAGTTTCTTTTCCCCATCCCTTCTCACATTAATTTCCTTGGCTGGAGTTTATGGAAGGCCAAATGAGACTGATTACACAATACCTTTGTAGGTCATATGTCAAGGTTAGCCCTTGTTGAGCTACTTTGAACCAATGTCCTGATTAAAAGAGGGGTCCCTAAATATTGGGAAGGGGCCATGAATTTGTCTTTCCTGCCTTACATTTCAGCAGTGGCTGGTCTTGTGTGTTGGGAAGGTTGACCCATCGCTTTAATATCTCCTAAAAATTCAAGGGAAAATACCTTTAAATTTTATAGAAACATATTATTATTTTGGGTTCATGTTGGCTAACCCTTCACGTTTATAATAAAGGCACCGATATTGTATCTAAATAGAAGACTCTGTATGGTTGAGCAGCTGGGGTGTCAGGAACAGTAGGACCTCTGTTTGGATTACGATCCCACATACTGATCACAGCATCTGTTTGTCCTGTGGACCACCAGTCTTGCTCTGTGTATATACTTATTATTTATGGAAGTAAAGCTTGTCCTTGGCGTAATGATCTGCTGGTGACAGGGACATGTTTGAAATGCACTGAATGACTCAGGTTTACATGCTGTTGAGTAATGCAATTCAGCCCAGTTTCGCAAATGTTTATTGAACGCCCACTGTGTGTTAGGCATGGTGAGGCCTGAGACAATGAATCAGTCAGGGGCTGCCTTTTGGAAGCAAGATCTGTGGGGTAGCAGACATATACACAGGTCACCTGGATAAAGGGTTGGTGCTACAATAAAGATGCTAACAAGGTCCTGTGAGACTTTGAGGGAGGGGAGGAGGGACGCCTTTCACTTTCAGGGTAGACTAAAGGCATCTAGATGTCAGAAAAATCTCTGTGCTTTTTATTTTCTTTCAACTATTTATGCCTTAAGATTGTTAAAATATAAAATCTTTCATGTAGCCTAACTGAAATGAGTGTTTATACCACAACCAGGAGGTGGGTTTGCCATGAAAATTTATACATAACGGGGTAAACTGAGGCTCTGCAAAGTCAAAGCACTCATGTGGCTTTCAGTGATGAAGACCCCAGGTATTCTAACTCCAGACCCGTGGTAGTTTACAGTCTATAGCACTGGCTCTCAAACTAGGCTGCATATTAGAGTCTCCTGGGAGGCATTAAAAATCCCACATCCCAACTGTACTCCAGACCAATTAAATCAGACTCCCCAGGGCATGGAGCCCAGGCAGCAATGTTGTGGTTGTTTTTTAAATCACTTACTTATTTTTATATTGTGGTAAGATACCCATGAAAATTTCCACCTTAACCGTTGTTCAGTGTAAAGCTCAGTGGCATAAATACGTTGACACAGTTGTGCCACCATCACCAGCCGTCCACCTGCACAACTCTTTTCATGCTGCAAAACCAAGCTTCCGTTCCCGTCAAGTAATGACTCCCGGTCACCTCTTTCCCCCAGCTCCTGGCACAACCACCATTCTGCCTCCTGCCTCTACGAATTTGCCTGATTAAATACTTCATATAATTAGAATCATACCGTATTTATCTTTCTTGTGACTGGTTTATTTCACTTAGCGTAATGTCCTGAAGGTTCAGCCAGGCTGTACCACGTGACAGAATTTCCTTCTTTTTAAAGGCCAAATAATATTGCCTTGTATTTTTATACCACATTTTGTGTATCCACCCATTGTGGATAGACACTTGGGTTGCTTCCACCTTTTGGCTATTGTGAATATGCTGCTATGAACAAGGGCGACCCTATTTTCAATTCTTTTGGGTAAATATCCAGAAATGGAAATGCTGGATCATATGGGAATTCAAATTTTAATTTTTTGAGGAACCACCATATATTTTTCCATTGTGGCTGTACCATTTTTACATTCCCACACACAGGGCATGTGTGTCTTTTTTTTTTTTAAAGCTCCACAGTAATTTCAGTGGGCAACCCAGGCTGAGAACCCCTGCAATGGACTGGCCTCCCCGAGGACAAGACTCTTAATTTATTTGCCCTTGTAGCCACAGCAGTCTGCACCAGGCCTGGCCAGCGGCACCACGGCATTTGCAGCGAGTGCCATTCCTCCATATTTGCTCATTTTTATTGCTGCATAACTTCCATGAATCTGTGGCAAAACCAGCTTTCCCTATAACACAGATACACTGACAGGCCTCTGAAGTTTTCCTCAGTTATAAATGTATATTTCTGACTTAGTCACATTTATTCTTTGGTTTGCAGGTACCAAGCATACAGTAGGAGTTGTTTTTACTAAACCAGATGGAAGAAGAGAAATGAAACAAGAGAAAGGCAGGTTTCCAGGTTTTCTTCTGGTCTGCAGCATGTGGACCCTCTATGTCCATGATTAACTTAAGATCTGCTAGATGTGACTTCTTAAACTTCTGCACCAGCCTCTCCCTGTTGCTGGTTCTTACAAATCAGGAAGGAGCTTTAATTACTAAAAACAAATTGTGTTTTCCTTGTTGGAAACAGATAACAATCTCTTCTAGCTAAGAGAAAGTTTGGGGACTTGATCTATAATCATCTCCATCTAGAGTCCCCCAGCTCACACAGCCCTTATTGAGAATGAGAATCTCTGAGTGTGTGTAGGGAGGAGAGATACACAGAGGAAGAGAGAGATACACCGGATGGGGAGGGGAGGCCAAAAGTCTTTGCATTCGGTGGCTCTGTTTTCTCTTTGGTTTGTTGTCAAGAATGATTTATCTAATCATCTTGATTAAGAAGACTTTTAGTGTCAGTAAGCAGTCTTTTTTATTACTTCTGTCTCCTGCTGGCCTTTCTTGGGCCACTTACACTTCCATTAAGCTATTGGCATTCTGTCTGAGTCAATAGCAGGCAAAGGTCTCCTTCTTGGATATGCAGTGCAGTGTATTCTACCTGGGATCAGAGATGAAGAATTATAGTTGCTTAGAATTAAGAGAGACTTTGAAGATGGGCTTCTAGCCCAAACTGATTTTCATTTTGGCCCACGCTGTGATGTAGCTGTTTAGTGATGGAGTCGAGACAAAAACCCAGGTCTTCTGTCACTGAGCTTATTACTTTTGTCATATTCTATGCTCGTATTCACTCATTTTTGCATTCAATATTTATTGAATATCTGTTATACTTTAGACATGGCTCCAGACATATTTCCCATTTGTATGATCTTTAGTGGAGGAGACACCTAATTAATCATGCAGCACAGTACAAAGGGAGGACCACCCAGCTTTTGGTGGGGGAGATCAGGGAAGACAACCTGGAGGGAGTGATGTTTAAACTAAAAACTGATTAGCAAGTAAGTTTGCCAGGGGGAAGGTGGAGGGGGTCCCAGGAAGAGCAAAGAGTGCATGCAAAGACCCCAGACAGAAGAGTACTGCATTTGAAGAACTGAAAGAAATTCCATACGAGGGAAGTAAGCAGGGCCTAGTAAGTCCTTGCAGGCCACTGAAGAATGTGAACTGCATTCTGAGGGCAGTGGGGATCTGTTGGAAGGTTTAAGGAGGATTTTCACATGATCAATTACATTTGAGAGGGCTCACTTTCACTGACACATGGGAGTGGGCCAGAGGTGGGAAGGACTGGGTGGGGAGAGAGACCAATTAGGAGGCTCTTGCGATAATCCAGATGAGAGAGGGGGATGGCTTGGACCACGTTTGGTTCAGAGGGGATGGAGAGAAGAGAGCCTGTGAAGGATTGACCATGGGAGGTGGCGAACCAAATGGGTGCCATATCCTGGGAAGGTCCCATAGACAGAGGATGAGGCCTGAGGAGTAAGGACAGAGACAATGGTGGACTTGTTGATGCTGAAGTGCCTTTTGGACTCACATACCCATCTTAAGTTGACATACCAAGTAGATGCCTGTTATTGGCTGAATTGCATTCTCCCCAAATTTGTATGTTGAAGCACTAACCCCCCAGTACCTCAGAATGTGGCTGTAATTGGAGACAGGGCCTTTACAGAGTGACTAAGTTAAAATGGAACTGTTAGGGTGGGCCCTCCTACAACTTGACTGGTGTCCTTATAAGAAGAGGAAATGTGGACCCACAAAGAGATACCAGGGACATGCACACCAGAGGAAAGAGCATGGGAAGACACAGGGGAGAGGTGGCTGTCTGCAAGCCAAAGAGACCTCAGAAGAAGCCAGACCTGTTGACACCTTGATCTTGGACTTCTGGCCTCAGAGCTGTGAGACAGAAAGTGCAGTGTTTAGGCTATCCCTTTTGTGGTGTCTGTTATGGCGGCCCTAGCAAGTTGTTCTAGTGTCTCAGACAAGTTAATGATATAGCTCCCCTTCCAACTAGCTCTTTTTAAATGGAGGATATAGGGGTCTGCAGAGAGGGCCTAAAGTTAGAGTTTTCATTCCTCAGCATACAGACATAATTGAAGCTATGAAAGGACAGGGTCACAGACATGGACAGAGAGGAGAGGAGGGCCTAGGCCTGAATGCTAAGGAAAGGCCATCATTTCAGGACCAGTCACAGAGGGAGGGGGAAGTTCAGATCCCACAGGTCACAGGAGCCCAGGGAAGGGAGTGATGAAGGGTGTCAGAGGCTGAGAGGCCAGGGCAAGTGAGCCGATAAGCCTGGGGGGCCCTTTCAAGGGACAGATGGGAAGGGAGCCAGATGCCAGGGCTGAGGAGTGGGAAGTGAGGAGCGGGAGATGTTGAGAGAGACGAGGCTTACAAGACCTGTGGCCCGGAAGGAAGACTGATATTCAGAGCAGAACCTGGAGTGGGTCTAAAAGAGGAAAAACAGTTCTAAAACAAAAACAAAAAGAACACGAGACACTTGAAAGGGGCAAGTTCACTGTTCAAGTGCGAGGGGCTGATCGGTACAGCCCAGCCTCCAGGGTCGTGGTTGAGGCTCCCCCACCCTGGCAGGAGCGGCGTCAGGAGGTGGGAAGGCCCAGGCTGGGCGCAGAGGCAGGGGGCTGAGGGGCCGCCTCTGGCTGCCTCTGTTCTCGCTGAGCGTGAGGAGAGGTCATCTGCAGAGAGCAGCGGGGTGCTGGTGAGGGGACATCCTGCCACAGACGTGCAGAGCGTGGACACCGTCTCCCCGAGTAACACGCACAGTGGAGGGAATGCAGACCCCCCTGTGAGCCAGACCGTTGCTGGTGTTTTACAAACACTATTGACAATAATCTGATGGATAAGATGATCCCTATTTTGCAGATGAGAAATCAGGGGCTCTAGAGGTTAAGATTCTGCCCAATGTTACATAATTTGTAAGGGCTCTAGGCAAGATTTAAACCCTAAATTCTTAAAGCCTGTGCACCTCAGGACAGTGCCCTCCCTGCCCTGCACTGCTTCTAACTAGTGGCTGCCTTGGCAAAAAGTAATTTGCCTACCTTTTAAACCCATACGCATTTGAAATTTACTCCGGGTTTATTTGGAGGAAGGGTTGAGTTCTGTGTGCAGGAAGGGCAGAGGAAAAGATCCCAGCATCTCAAACCTGCACTCTCTTCTCTGTCCAACTAAAGGCCTCGGGGTAATTGGACCCGCTCCTCCTGAGAACGCAGTTCACAGGGTCCCCTCTGAGATTTGATGCCTGGCTGGGGACGGGGGGCTGTGAGTGGGCTTTGAGGGTGGGAGGGAGTGGAGGACCTTCATACTCCCTTCAAGTAGTGGCTTATCAAGTTCCAGGTGCTGCTTTATTTTCAACTGGCTTAGGTTTGAAAGGGAGTTCCTAAATCCACCGCGTGTATGTCCAGACATGCCCTAGACAAGCCACCACCATACCGCCAGTGGGCTGGTTGTTCTCTGACGTGTAACTTTGGTTCTAGCTGCCTCGGGAAGATCTAGGGTAGCATTTGTATTTCTTCCAGCCATGCACAGTAACCCCATTTTTCCTGGAAAAATCCCATTTTTTTCTGCCTTATGAGACACTTCCAGTGACATTTTAGTGTGTTTGTCATATTTGGCACTACTGGTGTGAATAGGACAGTTGTCTGTCTGAACTGCCTTCCAGGCCGGATCTGGCCATACTGTGCCTCCATTTTTCTGAGTGTCAATAACCGACCTGACTTGTTATGCGTGTATAGGTGATTCATTGCTGAAATGCCATGACTCTCATGCTGGAAGAGCCCATCAGAGCTGCCATACCCATGTTTCGAGGAATTACTCATGATTTGTCGAGCTGCAGGGCGTTCAGTGTGGAAAATGCGGAGATGCCACCTTGATTGTGTTTGAGAAAGTTTTCTTTTCTCACCATGGCTATTTCCACTGAAGAAAAGTCCTCCCTGGTTGTGCCTTGCTGGCTTTTAGGTTGATTGTGGCAAGTAGCAGGTGCTGCAGGCCTAAAAGAAATTAGGCAGGAAACCACCAAAAACCTCAGAAAGGGAAAGCTCGTCCATCAATGCACTCCTAGTGCCTCGACAGTCTGTACTGTGCAGAAGGCTGGCATACCATTGGGTGACCAGCCCTCTTGTGTTGCCCTCACTGACTAGTTTTTGGCGATGCCAGACTTTCAGCACCGACACTGGGAAGATCCAAACCAGGATGAGTTGCTCACCCTTTTTTTTTTTAAAAGAACTTTTTGTTATGGAATAGTTCTGGATCTAAACATAAATTGCAGAGATAGAACAGAGAGCTCTCATCTACCCAAAACAGTTTTCCGTACTATGAATATATTAGTATCTACCATTTGTCACAACTAAGGGACCAGCACAAACACATTATTATGAGCTAAAGTCCATATTTTATTCAGATTTCTTTACTTTTTATCGAAGGTCCTGGATTCCATCCACGACACCACGTTCCAATCAGTTGTCATGCCTCTGGGGCTCCTCTTGACAGTCTTTTAAATTTCCTTGTTTTTGATGACTGGCAAATTTGAGTAATACTGCACAGGTATTTTGCAGAATGCCCATCAGTTGGGATTTGTCTGATGGTTTTCTAATGATTAGTCTGAGCTTATGGGTTTGGGGGAGGAAGGCGCACAGAGGTGATGTGCCCGTCTCATCCCATCCCATCAAGGCTACGTACTATCAACGTGACTTGTCACTGCTAATGTGAAGCTTAATCACCTGCTTTAGGAGATACTTGCCAAGTTTCTTCCCAGTAAAGTTACACATCCGTTCTCCTTCCTTTCCATGCTGTGCTCTTTGGAAGAAGAAATTCACTGTGTGCAGCTCACACATAAGGACTGAGAAGCTGTGTTCTACCTCCTGAATCAGGGAGTATTTACATAAATTAAATTCTTTGTCATGGAAAACTATCGATTCTCCCCAATTTATTTATTCCATCATTTACATATATCAATGTGGGTTCATAGGGATTTATTTTATACTTTGGGGTTGTAGTCCAATGCTACTTTATTTATTGTATTGCATTTCCCTGACGACAAGTGATGTAGAGCATCTTTTCATACACTTACTTGACATCCATCTCTTTTCTTTGGTCAAGTGTCTGTTCAGATCTTTTGCCCTTTTAAAAATGGGGTCATCCTTTTGAGAGTCATCTGGGACTTGAGGCCAGGTGTGGTGCGGTGTGTGTGTGTGTGTGTGTGTGTGTGTGTGTGTGTGATGACTGGGAAACCCTGCTTACCCTAGCTTTTGCCAGCTGTGGCTTCTGAGACCCTTTTCCTGGAGGCTTAGCCCACCTACTCCTGAGTCAGATCTGCCCAGAGCAGGGTGGGGTTGGAGGTAGATCTGGGGCATATTCAGCTGCGGTTCCACCCCTCACTGAACGCTTCATGAATTAGATGGGACTAAAATATGTCACAATCCCACAAACTCCCATCCCCACCATTTAGAACTAATTTAGGCGGTGTTAGCTGCAACATTCACAAGCGTTACAGGACTCTGAAAAATTCTGGTTTCTAGTCTTTCCTTTTCCCTGTTTCACCTTGAGTAAGGTGGGTTTGGATGGATGTGTGGACACGTGAATGCTTTCTTACCTTGGATGCAATTCTTTACTCCTTTCTTAAAAGGCAGACCTCGAGGCTTTTGGAGCCTGAGTTTACGGTCACAGGAGAAAATCAATTCAGGAACAATGCCATGTGTTGCTGTCACATGACAAAGTGTTGCTTATTTCCTTTGATGTTTAGGCTTCTCTGGCAATTTCTCTGAAGTTTACTTGTTTTGAAGACCCTCAAAAGTCAGAGGAAGTCAGAGACCCGTTACTGTGGTAATTCACAGATAGCAGTTTTTTAAAGGAAAAGCCGTTTACCTGTCAGTGATTAGAATTCTGGTAAGCCATCACATAAAGGCAGCTCCTCTGGGGCCGCTGAAGGCACTGTGACCACTAGGGGTCAGGCGATGTCCTGATAAAGAGGCACAGTCTCCGGGAGAGAAGTGGCGTGGAGGACAGTGCCTGGCCAACTTGCATTTTCTAAGGGAGAGGTGCTGAATGGGGCTGAAATGTAAGCATTGTAAGCTTTAGCAGTCAGATGGCTTTTTCCCCTGGCTTGAAAGCTAATTCTCTGAGGAGAATCATATATTTTATGTCTGTCATTTTGCCTACCATTTCTCTTCTCTGCAGGTTTTCAAATGTCATTTAATTTCTTGCTTACCAGCCCTATCTGGCCATTCCTAGTGGACTTAGGATTTCTCACCATTTCCCATAACATTTGTATTCAGGTGAATTCTGGGTAAATAAAAATGTGTTAAAGAAGGGGCTAGTTGGAGAAGGAGGAGCGGAGGGGTGGGATTCCCCTGATGCCAGAACCTCAGTGAGGAGGAAGGACCTGGGGGCGCGGAGAGGTGAGGAGGGTGATGTCTTTCCTCCTGCCCAGATCAAAGAGCCCTGGGCGTCTCGGAGCCCCTGGTGCCAACCCCACTCTCTTCCCGCTTGGGGCCAAGAGCAGGGTCCCACAGCGGGGGTCTTGATCCTCTAGACTCCTGTTTTCGTGGCGCCCACTGCTGCTCAGTCTTTCTTCTCCAGTGAGCTCTGCTCAGTGTCGGAATGCTTCTCAGTCCAGTGCTGCAGGAAGCCACTGTCAACTTCACCTCTGTTCCAGGTCTGGCAGTGCCTCCGTGTCCAAACCAAGTTTTTGTTGAGCTTCACATTCATCTCCTCTGCCTCTGTGGTGGTGGCTGGTGTGTGCAATTTAGATGTCTCTGGAAGTTTTTTGAGTGTCTTCTTTAAAAGGTGGTCAAGGTGCTATTGCACAATGGCCAAACCGTGAATTTCTTTTAGGCACTAAAACTGAAACACTAGTTTCAGGTTTCTGGTTAAAATGGTGTTCCAGGTCACAGTTAAAGGTATTTCTCCAGCGATTTAGTCCAACTCCCCCAGTATTCTCATGAGCATGTTGTCTGTCCAGAGTAAGAGTCTAACCTATTAACTAAAGTCTACTAAAGAGTGAGATGAATCACCTTACATTCAGAAACATAAATTAAACAATGTGAGATACCATTTTTTCTTCATTAAGTGGCCAAAATTAAGAAGGCTAATAACATAAAGTGTTGCCAGTAAGTAGAAAAACCTGTCTCCTTATATATTGTAGCTAAGGATATAAATTATTACTGTCTTTGGGATGATGGTACAGCAATGTCTATTAAAATAAAAAATAAATATTTTTGCCTCAAATCTCATTTCAGAGAGTATATTCTTCAGATATGAAAAGTCAGAGAACTGAGAAATAAATACACAAAGATGCTATGGGCACACTTTTTAGTGGCAAAACAAAGCATAATTGAAATGTTGCCTGATGTCTATCAATAGGATATATTTAGGTATAAATACAATTTGGTATATTCATAACTTCAATTCAAGGCAGTATAAATGAATACATTAGATCCATATGAATTGTTCTAGAGAATATTCATGGTAAATTGAATGAAAAAGGAGATTGTAGAGTTTTGACCATAGTATGATTCGGTTTCTACAAGAACAGAAGTTTAAACTCTCTATGGAGGAATAAATGTTTGTATGCAAGCAGGATGAAAGGTTCAAAGAATAAAAAACCCTAAAGAATCCACTCCAAAACTACTAGAACTAATATCTGAATTCAGCAAAGTTGCAGGATATAAAATTAATACACAAAAATCTGTTGCATTCCTATACCCTAACGATGAACTAGCAGAAAGAGAAATCAGGAAAACAATTCCATTCACAATTGCATCAAAAAGAATAAAATACCTAGGAATAAATCTAACAAAGGAAGTGAAAGACCTATACCCTGAAAACTATAAGACACTCTTAAGAGAAATTAAAGAGGACACTAATAAATGGAAATTCATCCCATGCTCTTGGGTAGGAAGAATTAATATTGTCAAAATGGCCATCCTGCCTAAAGCAATCTACGGAATCAATGCAATCCCTATCAAAATACCGACCTTCTTCAACAAACTGGAACAAATAGTTCTAAAATTCATATGGACCACAAAAGACCCTGAATAGCCAAAGCAATCCTGAGAAGGAAGAATAAAACAGGGGGATCTCGCTTCCTAACTTCAAGCTCTACTACAAAGCCACAGTAATCAAGACAATTTGGTATTGGCACAAGAACAGACCCATAGACCAGTGGAACAGAATAGAGAGTCCAGATATTAACCCAAACATATATGGTCAATTAATATACAATAAAGGAGCCATGGATATACAATGGGGAAATGACAGCCTCTTCAACAGCTGGTGTTGGCAAAACTGGACAGCTACATGCAAGACAATGAAACTGATTATTGTCTAACTCCATACACAAAAGTAAACTCAAAATGGATGAAAGACCTGAATGTAAGTTATGAAACCATAAAACTCTTGGAAGAAAACATAGGCAAAACTCTCTTGAATATAAACACGAGCAACTTCTTTATGAACATATCTCCTTGGCCAAGGGAAACAAAAGCAAAAACGAACAAGTGGAACTGTATCAAACTAAAAAGCTTCTGTGCAGCAAAGGAC
The DNA here is from genome assembly GCA_032199065.1 of Smutsia gigantea. Classification (NCBI taxonomy): domain Eukaryota; kingdom Metazoa; phylum Chordata; class Mammalia; order Pholidota; family Manidae; genus Smutsia; species Smutsia gigantea. The sequence goes on from JAVSCE010012181.1 coordinate 21,128, forward strand.
ACCATTGGTAGAACAAAAAGGCATCCTACATTATGGGAGAATATATTCATAAATGACATATCCGATAAGGGGGTTGACATCCAAAATACACAAAGAGCTCACGCACCTCAACAAACAAAAAGCAAATAATCCAATTAAAAAATGGGCAGAGGATCTGAATAGACACTTCTCCAAAGAAGGAATTCAGATGGCCAACAGGCACATGAAAAGATGCTCCACATTGCTAATCATCAGAGAAATGCCAATTAAAACCACAATGAGATATCACCTCACACCAGTTAGGATGGCCAACATCCAAAAGACAAACAACAACAAATGTTGGTGACTATGTGGAGAAAGGGGAACCCTCCTACACTGCTGGTGGGAATGTAAATTAGTTCAACCACTGTGGAAAGCAGTATGGAGGTTCCTCAAAAAACTCAAAATAGAAATACCATTTGACCCAGGAATTCCACTTCTAGGAATTTACCCTAAGAATGCAGGGGCCCAGTTTGAAAAAGACATATGCAACCCTATGTTTATTGCAGCATTATTTACAATAGCCAAGAAATGAAAGCCACCTAAGTGTCCATCAGTAGATGAATGGATAAAGAGGAGGTGGTACATATACACAATGGAATATTATTCAGCTGTAAGAAGAAATCAAATCCTACCATTTGCAACAACAGTGGAGTTAGAGGGTATTATGCTCAGTGAAATAAGTCAGGCGGAGAAAGACAAGTACCAAATGATTTCACTCATCTGTGCAGCATAAGAACAAAGCAAAAACTGAAGGAACAAAACAGCAGCAGACTCATAGAACCCAAGAATGGACTAATAGTTACCAAAGGGAAAGGGACTGGGGAGGATGGGTGGGAAAGGAGGGAGACGGGGAATAAGGGATATTACAATTAGCACACATAATGTAGGGAGGGGCACGGGGAAGGCAGTATAACACAGAGAAGACAAGTAGTGACTCTATAGCATCTTACTATGCCGATGGACAGTGACTGTAATGTATGTGGTGGGGACTTGATAATGGGGGGATTCTAGTAACCACCATGTTGCTCATGTAATTGTATATTAATGATACCAAAATAAATTAAAAAAAAAGAAAGAAAGGTTCAGGAGGGTACCCATTTGGCTTTTGCCATTTGGGAGCTTAGGATAAGAGGACTGTATGTGTGTGTGTGTGTGTGTGTGTGTGTGCGTGTGTTTCCATGGGTTGGGAGTACTATGATTTTTTCTTTAACGCATTTTAAAATAAGATGCCTGTGAGTACTTTTAGAATAAAAAAGAACTGGATGGGGAAGTGTGGCCCTTAAAAAGTTAACGCCATTGACCAATGTCTTAATAACCTGTTAATGGCCAAGCAGGGGCTCTTGTGTGTATCTGCTGAGCCCAGATTCTCTGTGTTCAATCCCCTGCACAGGTTGCTATTAAAAAAAAAAGATAGATGGCAAAACCCCTTACTGCTTCTTCTGTTTGATGTTTTTGCCCCTCTGCTTCCTTCTCTAGTGAATAAGTAAGCAAACAGAATGAGTGCTCTTAATTGTAGCCATATCCTCTTCTGTTCATCCTCAGGCAGACACTTTCCTTTTCACTGAATAAGTTAATTTACCCGACTGGTTACCTATCAAATGGCAATCTCCAGAGTTAAAAGGACTGAGGAGGTGACTGAAGAGTTATATATTTTCTCACTGTCCAGTCAAGATGTTCTCCTTGATCTGACAGTTTTTCAGAAGCTGGCATTTTATTTCATTTCTAGCTTGACATAAAAGTTATTGTGTCTTTGGGGTTATGAGAAATATAATCCCACCTGTGACCTCCCTTTCATACTGCAGGGTCTCCAAAGACTCCATGGAACCTGTGCCGTTTAATGTAGGCTTTGCTCAGCCTTCTGTTGGTTGAAGTTAACCAGTGGACCCTTTTGAATAGTTCATCATTTAATCCAGGGAGAGACACTTGTTCATCAAATGGAATACATTGCTGTATCCACTTCATTTTTCTTTTTCTTCTTGGAAAATATTTTTTTTCCTGACATTCTTGACTCTATCAACAGCTTGGAAACGTACAACCGCAGTGTGTGAATTTGGGCCTGAAGAAATTGGGGCAGTGTGGTAGGCAGAGTAATGTCCTCCCAAAGCTGTCCGCATCTAATCCCTGGGACCTGGGGCTGTGTCATCTGACATGGCAAGAAGGACTTTGCAGGTGCGATGCAGTTAAGGGCTTTGAGATCCATTATTGGGCTGAGCCCAGTCTAATCACTTGGGTCTTTAAAAGCAGAAGCCCTTTTCTGGCCGTAGTGAGGAGGAGATGGACTATGGAAGAATGGTCAGAGAGGCGCCTTATTGCTGGCTTTGAAGATGGAGAAAGGAGCCAAGAGTCAAGGAATGCAGGGCGCCACTCGACCCTGGAAAAGAAAACAAATAGAATCTCCTCTAGAGCCCGCAGAAGGAACACAGACAGCCCTGCCGATATCCTGATTTTAGCCTAATGAGACCCAGGTTGAACTCTGAGAGCCACGGTGAACCAGATGTGCTATAGTGAGGCTTCTGCCCCCATTTTCCACTCTTCTCTTGACCTTTCCCTCTGCCTTGTGGAAGTGTCCTCAAGCTGACTTTTCCCTATGGTAGTCAGGTGATGGTCAGCAGTGACTGGGCAATAAACTTCCTTGTTCACATCTGTGGGAAGGAAAAGAAAGCCTTTCCCTCAAGCATGAAATAGTCTTCCTTGCAGTCTGATGAGGCCATTTGGATCTCATGCCCATCCCTGGACCAGCTACTGATGGGGTAAGCCCGGGTCCCTAAGCCAGTCCCTGGCAGGGGAAGAAGATGGCTGTGGTGGGTGGGCAGGCACAGGAGGAGCGAAGAGCCAGGGCGGAGTAGGAGCTACCGCTGGAATCTTTACCGTGGCACATTTGACTTGCCTGCCTGAGTCCCGCTGGGTGAGCTCATAGAGTTCCACGTAATTCCGGGCAGTTGAGCTGCACTGCTTTGTTGCTTGCTGCCAGGAACACTCCCGTAGCCACGTGCTGTCCATACACAGAGGCCCCTCCTGCATACCTTGTTCTTTCATGGCACCTGCCTGCCTCCTCCAGATCTTTCAGTTTCTGACCTTTGGAACCTGACTTCATCTGGTAAAACTCAGCTTTCCTCCTGAGAACCAGCTCCCAGGCCCAGGGCCAGCAGTGCTCTGTGTGCCTGCTGCCTGTGCCCACTCCTCCGCCACGGCTGGCATTGCCAACTGGTCCTGGCTCTCCTCACGACATTGAGCACCGCACTCCAGGTAGCCACGACTGGCTGACTGGAGCTGTAACAGGAGATCGGCCCAGTTTGGCAGATTAGCGTAACTAGACATCTTTTTTTTCTTTTTAAGTGGTTGCTTTGCCTTGTCAATTCATAATGAAGTAATGGCCAATTATAACTCTTCGTCCTCTTTCACTTATGTCTCCGTATTTCCCTAAGCCTGAGGCTGGCACGGCCTGTAAGCCAGCCAGCCAGAGGTACCAGGACCTCAACTGTAAGTATTAAAACTTGAACCTCCACTGGTCTGCCGTTTTAGTTTAAAATATTCTTTCTTTAGCTTGATTTCCCTACTCCTAGCCTCTTAAATGTTTTATATTTTTGTGGTATCATGCATTTTATAAAGAGAACATAATTCACTGGAATTCCACCTTTGGGGAGTTCTGCTTCCTTCAACAAAAATGATCAGAACAGGAGACATGTGGCAGGTCCTGGGGAGGGTGGTCATGAATTTGGGAAGAAGACAAGTGCATGAGCTGTGCCTCTCAGGAGAGCAGCCTGGGGTTGCCGGAACCACGTGGAGGGCAGGACTGAAATTCCTGCTCAGCGCTGGGCTCTTTGGCAATGAGATGCATGGAAGAGGGCTTTTAGAGACTTGCCCTGCTGTCCCATGCACGATAATTCTCCTTATCTCACCTCTTCAGAAGACCTACAGAAATGACTTCTATTTTTTTCTTGTTCCATCTAGTGGCAAACTTCGGTTTCTTCTGGATGCTTCCCCATGCTATTCACCCTAAGGTTGCAATGGGGAGGCCCAGTTTTGTTCAGGTTATGGTTTATTTTATGGTGTTACCTTTTACATAGTTGGGCCCTCTTAGTCTATCCAATTGTCTCTGAACAGCAGTAGCTTACGTTTGAAGGGTACTAGAACATGCCACCCCAAAATAAGCCACATTGGCATAAGGATTAGTTTGAGCTGAAGGCAACTGAGAAGAAGCAAATGGAAGAAAGGCTCCCCTATTTGCCTAAAAGCAGAACATACATTTGTAAAGTTGACCCCTCATCCCTATCTACCAGAAAGGACAGCAGTTAATCACTGAAGATGACTCTAGACCCTGACCATCGGAGAGATGGCACCAGAAGAATCTACATAATAAACGCTACTAACTAGTCCTTATTACCATCAGTTTCCTTCATACTTTTGCCTTGCCACAATTTGAAACTCCAAGTCCTTTTCCTTTGTCTTGTCACTTCTCTAAAAACTTATTCTTCTCTTGGTAATATCGTATATAAGCACAAGTTCTAGCCATGATTTTGAGTTACACATCACCGAGCACTCCCATGTGTACGCACAATGCACATATTTATAAACTTCTCATTGTTTTTCTCTTGTTAATCTGTCTTTTGTCAGACTGACTTGCAGGGCCTGGCCAGATAACCTGGAAAGATAGAAGAAAAAAGTCACATTTTTCCTCCTCTACACTTTTCTTATTTTATACAACACTTTTTAAACTCAAGTTAACATTTTTCAGAGCTTTTATTTATTTCATCTCATTTTTTCTTATCACTTCTTTTTTGTTTTTCCCCCTCCATTCTATTATAGTTTTTTTAAATGATCTTTAACCATTTTTTAGATTTTTCCTACCTTTTTTTTATTGTCAAGTTTCAACTCTCTTGGCTTATTCAGTGGCAAGCAGGAAGGGGTTGCACCAAGGCAGCTGACCGTGAAGAATCTTTGAATTCCTCTTGGTCACCTTATCGTTTTCTCCATCAGCTCCATTTAAACTTTGGTCTGAGAATTCAGGAAACTCACTAAACTCCTCCCCAGCTTTGATAACGAAGACTGGTTTAAATGCACATCTAATTCTGGAATGGAGTTGCCGTCTCAGATCAAGCGCTCTCCATCTTTCCTATGGAATTAACTTAGGTATTTGGAAGAAGGTTGCCGTCACAAGGTGGGAGCTTGAGTCATAAGTAAGGAAACACAAGGAAGAAATGGGACTATGGGACTGGCCAGCTCAGTGGTACAAGAAAACATCAGGGAGGTCACACCTGAGCCCAGGGCACATTCCAGCAATACTGGACGTTTACCTTGTGGCCTGTGACCGACTGTGGGCCCCACAGGACAGTGCACATGGTGCTGCTGTTTGTTTCCTGCTCAGACATGGATTGGCTCAGGGCCTTGGCCAGGTTTATACTGTGGGTAGAGAAGCCCACAGGGGGAGAGACACTTAACCCAACCCTGCTCAGAGAAGAGCATATTTTTTAGGGGGTAATTCTGTTCTGCCCTTTCCTGTCTCGTCACGGGCTGCCTAATGCGTGACAAGAAGGGAATATGGCTTCTTGTGAGTTAGGCTTTGTAAATAGGAGGAATGCCTATATATAAGAAGCTGATCTCTTATAGGGATTTAACAAAGCTATAAGCACGGGGGTAAAAAGCCTTCTTAGGAATTCTGTTGTTGTTTTTTGTTGAAAAACTTTAGAAAGGTTTTCCTGCTTTGTCTGTAATCTTGACTCACAATAATGGCACCTTCCAACTTGGTCAGTCAACAGCTGCTCCCCAGTTTCCCACCATTGATAACAGACATTTTGCTATCTTCTACTTTTTAATTTTGGCAAGAAGGAATGTTGGTCAAAGGACTAGCTTATCATTCAGCTTTTTATGCCAAATATTTATGAAAAATGATGTGATCAAAATTAAATGCAAAACTTTACTGTATCTTCATCTCCATAGTTGCCCCTAGAAAGATGGCTGAATTTCAATTGCTCTGTGCTTGAAGCAGGTGAACTAACAGTGAAACTTGCAGGGACTCCCTTTGTCCTTGTCATTAAGAGGTTTGAAACATACTGTAAATACCTTGGACCAGCTAAAGAGAACTAAAGAGAATGAAGCTCTGGAACCACCGCTGGGTTGCTGGCTATTTGCCACCACAACCCGAGTTCTCTCTCGGGGACTCACTTGGGTCTCAGTTAAAGCCAGTCAGCCTCTGTTTCCTCTGTTGTCATTACTCTCAGGTTTATGGAGCTAGAAAGATGTGTTTAATGCCATAGCACTTGGTCATTTGAGGAGTAATTCACTTTTTGAGGATTTGATGAAAGCTAACTGTTCCCCAGGAAAGTTCACAAAATGTATGAACATTCCAAATGCTGCCCACAGTTTCAGACTCTTTCCTGACCCTTGAAACACATCCTGTGACCTCAGGTTAAGAATTATTAATAAAAGATGAGGCTGGGCATAATGTTACTTTTCTTAGGTAGTGTATGAAGTGGGGTTAAGCAGAGAGACAGGAGAGTAGAATATGTGTATTAAGGCATTTATTGCATGGGTTGGCTTATGTGATTGTGGGGGCTAGCTAGGCAAATGCTGTAGGTTTTGACTGAATGTTTGTGCCCCTCCAAATTTCATATGTTGAAACCGCAGGTGATGGTGTTTGGAGGTGGGGCCTTTGGGAGATGATTAGGTCATGATAGTGAAGCCCTCATGAATGGGGTTAGAAACTATTAAAAAAGATCCCAGAATGCTCTCTTGTCTCTTCTGCCATGTGAGGACACAGCGGCAAGACAGCTTCTATGAACCAGAGAGTGGACTCTCACAAGACACCAAATCTACAGGCATCTTGATTTGGACTTCCCAGACTTCAGAACTGTGAGAAGTGTATGTTGTTTAAACCATAGAATCTTTGGTATTTTTGTTATAGCAGTCCAAGCTGACTAAGACAGCACGTCTGAAATCCTTAGGGCAGGCTATCAGGAAGGGCAGGTTGGGATCTTAAGTAAGGGTGAGGCTAATGTCTATAGGTAGAATTTCTTTTTTCCAGGAAGTCTTAGCTCCATTCTTAAACCCTTCCAACTGATTGAATCAAGCCCACCAGATTATCTAGGATGATCTCCCTTACTTAAATCAGCTATGAATTTTAATCATATCTGCAAATTATCTTCACAGTAGCACCTACATGAGTGTTTGATTGAATAATGGGACTGTAACCCAGCCACGTTGACACATAAAACTGATTATCTTGAGTATGGTTATGTAGAAAAACATCTTTGTTCTTAAAAGATGCATGTTGAAATATTTAAGGTGAAGTATGATGCCTACAACTTAAGCTCACTTAGTTTACAAAACAGGCATAGGAAGAAAATAAATATGTCAGAAGGTTAATAATTGTGCATTGTAGATGGAGGGTGTATGAGGGCTCACTGTATTATACATTCAATTTTTCTGTATGTTTGAACATTTTCACAGACAAATTTGTGAACTAAAGAAGCCTGCGGGGCCCAGTGCCTGCTGCCTGTAGCATACGTTCATTAAGTATTCTATAAATTAAATGGATAAAGGGCAGCATTTTATCCACAGCCAGAGGTCACCAAGATAATCTGGCCAGAGTTGTAATAAGAGATGTTCTGCTCATCATCTATCCTTGCTCATGTAATTCCACTGATAAATAACTAACAGCTAAGGCATTTTGAGGTGAGTAGAGGCTGCATAATATAGCAGAAGAAATACTAATGTAGAAGCCAGGAAGTCTGTGCTGTTATAACTGCAAGCTGTGTGACTTTGGGTAAATTGCTTACCTACTCTGAATCTATTTCCTCATCTGAAAATGGGGTAATTATTCTTGCTTTTTTTTTCGGGTTGTTCTGAGGAAAAAATTCAATAGTGACTATAAAAATGCCCCATAAACAGTAGAGCTGCAGAGCACACACTCACTATTCCATGCAGGATCTGGACCCATATCTTTTCACCTTTAACTTCTCTGAAATGGGAAGTGTTGTATAATTGATGGAGCAGCATAGTATAATTGGGAGCATTTTTTTCTTTCTTAATGGTATTTAAAATAATTCTAGTATCTAAAATCTGATGAAATACTATGGTTGGGAGGTGTTAGGTAATAACTTAATTAAATCCTTTAAAAACTCATAGTTTTCCTCTCTACCTTAGGGTTACGGTAATTTATATGGTTGTCATGAAGATTAAATAAGGTCAAGTATGCAAAGCACTTAGTAAGTGTTCAATAAAGAGCAGTACAACATAGTATTATTGTACAAATTAAGTCATTATCACTTACAGTAGAACTTATGCAGTGTCTAAAGATCTTGCCCGTGGAATCTCCCTTTGCCACCCTATTTCTGAAGAAAAAAAATACACCCTTATCAAGTTTACTTTGAAAAAAATGACCCCAAATTAAATCTAGATGATTGCTTTGACTGTTAGGGCTAAAGAAATGGATCTGAATACAAGGTATCAGGACAGCAAACTCTTTTTGTACTTTCGGTTCCCACTGTCTGAATGTTGGCACTGTTTTTGTAGTCACATTTCTGGGGACTCCCTTAGACTCCGACCTGGAGGGGTGCCTACTGTGTTAACAGAGAAGTCTTGAGAATGTGGAAAGCAGCCCTCCCTTGGGCGAGCTGCACTGCAGGCTTCGCTCCATAGACCTCCCAGGGGTGGCTCCTGTTTTGCTGGAGGCGGGCTCTGAGGCCTCTGGGGTCCAGAAACCTGGGGTGGTAAACACGTTACCTGTAGTAAAGGCTTTTATTTTTGTTGACTCCCAGTGTGGGGATTTAATTTGCCTGGCTCCTCCTGTGGAGGGAAGTGTGTGTGTCCTGCCAGCCCTGTCTGTGTTAAGTGCTTCCGACCAAAAGGCACAAATCAAATCCTGCTGCAAATGCTCCAGCCTTACCTTCTCAACCAGTGTCCCTTGCACAGTTTGGGGAACAGATGGGAGGAAAAGCATCCAGCAAGAAAGCAAAGCTCAAAGGAAAACGTTGTTCCAGGGCAGCTGCCAAGAACCACTGATTCACCTGTAGCAGCAGAGCCTTCCTTTTCGAAAAAATCTGGGGAAAGGTCAACACAACCCTTGAAAAGGATTTTCTTCTTTATTAGTCCTTCCCGGGCCCTCCCGGTCGGCCGGTCACTCTCTTTCTACTGCTCCCCACCCCCAACTTCTCTTTCCTATTTCCTCTCTCAGCAATTGAATGGTTCATATTCATGTTATTCTTTAGGTCTTTTATTTGTTATCCTTCTAACTGTATCTAAGATTTTAAAACTTTTCTTTTGGAAGTAACTTCACCCCCCCCTAAAAAACTGCAAAAAAATAGTACAAAATATTCTGATATACCCCTCATGCAGATCCTCCAAATATTAACATCTTAATAATCAGTCTTTTTAAGATAAAAAAACTTAAACAGATAATGCATTCATCTGGCTCAAACAAAAACGATCTAAGATCACACATGAAGAAATCTCATTCTTACCCTGTCGTCCTCCCTCCTGTCCTCACTGTCCCCTCCTCTCTGACAGGCAACGGTAAAGCTGCTTTGGTCAGCTTTCAGTGCTTTGAGGCAACTATTAGCAAATGGCACCTTTCTCTTCTTACCCAAGTGGCAGCATTATATACACTGTTCTACGCTGGCTTCCCTCACCTCACATGATGGGTCAGAGATGTTTCCATATCAGTATGCAGCATCCTCGTTTCTTTGATTAGCTGTGTAGTTTTCCATGACACAGATGTCCGGGTCTGTTCAGAACAACGGCTATAACAAAATACCACAGACAGAGTCACGGATGAACTATAACAACAGAAATTTATTTCTCACAGTTCTGGAAGTTAGAAGTCCAAGATCGGTGTTCAGGCTGGGCTGGGGTGAGGGTCTGGTGCCAGGTCACAGATTTCTCCTCCTACTCCCATGTGGTGAAGGAGGGAAGGGAGAACTTTCAGCCTCCTTGGTAAGGCACTAATCCCATTCATTAGGGCTTCACCCTCATAACCTAAGCACCTCTCAAAGGCCCCACCTCCTAATCCCATCACACTGGGCATTAGGATTTCAACATATGAATTTGGGGGAAACATTCACACCACAGCCCTGGATGTATCTCAATTTACTGATAATGGTGCTGTTTGGCAGTTTATTACTTGTAATTGAATATGGGCAGGTTCAGTTCCAAGCCACCGCAGTAAAGCAAATACTGCAATAAAACAAGTCAAATGAATTCTTTGGTTTCCCAGTGCATATAAATTTATGCTCACACTATACAGTATTATAGTCTATTTAGTGCACAATAGCATTCTATCTAAAAAACAATGTACATACCTTCATTAAAAAATACTTTTATTGATAAAAAAATGCTAACCATCATCTGAGCTTTCAGCAGTTTGTAATCTTTTTGCTGGGGGTGGAGAGAGGGTCTTGCCTAGATGTGGGTGGTGATTGACTGATTAGTGCTAGTTGCTGAAGGTTGGGTAGCTGTGGCAATTTCTTAAAATAAGACATTGAAGTTTGCTGCATCGATCAACTCTTCCTTTCATGAACAATTTCTCTGTAGCATGCCATGCTGTTTAATAGCATTTTACTCACAGAAGAACTTGGAATTAATCCTCTCAAACCCTGCCACTGCTTTATCAACTACGTTTATGTGATATTCTATCTTTTGTTGTCATTTCAGTAATCTTCACAGCATCTTCACCAGAAGTAGTTTCCATCTCAAGAAACCAGTTTGTTTGCTCACCCATAAGAAACAAATCCCCATTCAGTAAAGTTTCATCATGAGATGCAGTAACTCAGTCCCATCTTCAGGCTCCACTTCCAATTCCAGTTCTCACTACTCCCACCACATCTGTGATGGAATCAGTGACCTCTTCCACTGAAGTCTTGAACCCCTCAGAGTCATCCATGAGGGCTGGAATCAACTTCTTCCAAACTCCTGTTCATATTGATATTTTGACCTCTTCCCAGGAATCATGAATGTCCTCATTGGCACCTACAATGGTAAATCCTTTCCAGAAGATTTGCAGTTTACTTTGCCCAGATCCATCAGAGGAATCACTATCCATAGCAGCTATCGCCTTGCAAAATGTTATTTCTTAAATAGTAAGATTTGAAAGTCAAAATGGCTCCTAGATCCCTGGGCTGCAAAGTGGATGCTGGATTAGCAGGCATGGAAACAACATTAAACTCATTTATCTTCACTAGAGCTCTTGGGTGCAGGTGCATTGTCAGTGAGCAGTAATATTTTGAAAGGAATATTTTTTCTGAGCATTAGTATCAATGTTGAATTCAAAATATTCCGTAAACTGTGTTGTAAACAGATGTACTGTCATGCAGGCTTTGTTGTTCCATTTATAGAGCACAGGCAGAGTAGATCAGACATAATTACTAAGGGCCCTTGGATCTTTGCAATGGTCAATGAGCGCTGGCTTCCACTTAAAAGAAACCAGCTGCACGAGCCCCCAACAAGAGAGCCAGCCTGTCCTCTGAAGCTTTGAATCCAGGCCTTGACTTCTCTCTACTATAAGAGTCCTAGATGGCATCATCTCCCAATAGAAGGCTGTCGCATCTACGCTGAAAATCTGTTGTGGAATGTAGCCACCTCCGTGACTTATCTGGGCTGGATCTTCTGGGTAACTTCCTGCAGCTTCTCCATCAGCACCTGCTGCTTCACCTGCACTTTGATGTTATGGAGATGGCTGCTTTCCTTAAACTTCATCAGTCAGTCTCTCATAAGCCATAAGGCATAAGCCAAGGCTAGCTTCCAACTTTCCTTCTGCAGCTTCTCACCTCTTGGCCTTCATAGGATTGAGGAGAAGTAGAGCTTTGCTCTGGAAGAGCCTTTGGATTAAGGAAGCATTGTGGCTGGTTTGGTCTTCTATCCAGACCACTAAAACTTTCTCCATCATCAGCAATAGTGTTGTTCAGCTTGCTTATCATTCGTGTGTTCACTGGAGCAGTACTTTTAATTTTCTTTAGAACCTCTCCTTTGTACTCACAAGTTGGCTAACTGTGTTTGGTGCAAGAGGCCTATCTCAGCTTTTGACATGCCTTCCTCACTAAGCTTAATCATTTCTAGCTGTGGATTTAAAGTGAGAGACATATGACTTTTTCACTTGAATACTTAGAGGGCACTTGTGGGGAAAGTTGAAGTTCCTATGGCCAGGATCCATGGTCATATGCCAGGAGCCTTTCAGCTTTTTTACTAGCCACACCGGGGAATTAGAAAGGCTATGGATGGGCTTTATAAAACCCACCCTCTACAGCTCTCGGAGGGTTTCTCCAATCTCTGCATTTCTGCAATGGTCGTTATGTGAGAAAACTGGAACTTCGTAAACCAGCTTCCACAACAGCAACAGAGGATAACAACAAAAAATAATAGCAGTTGTCCTCAAGCCTGAGAAAGATAGATTGCTACCAAATAGTCGTTCTAGCTGTATTCAAACCAGTTCCAGTTCATGATTTGCACTTTCCATGGGAAGTCAGTAGCAGTACTGATAGAGAGCTCTGTGCACACCCAGCAAGCAGACGTACTGGCAGTTTTTGCTAGGTGTGCACCCAATCCACAAAGACATTAGAGGAGATTAGCCTTAAGGACTATAAGACACATGTTTTAAGAATAGCAACATAGGCAAATCTTGTTCATCGGGTAGGATGCATGCAAGAGAGTGGTCTTGTGATAGGTCCATCACAGGAAGGGGATCCCGTCCAGGGAACTTTACCCCTCTCCCTGTCAGGGTTGCTGAAGAGTCTTTATATAGTGCTACTGGAGGTGCACGCACTAGCCATAAAGACAAAAATAGACTCCCCGGTAAGATGCTCCTAACTTCTAGCCTTTTAGGGCACACTACCAAGATCTTTGGGGCCTACTCTGCCATTACTCCAGGAATACACAGGAGGCCAGACTCCAGGCCTTGTCCCCAAAGTGCCAGGAGAGTCAGCCATTGCTGATCTGTGTGTCAAAATGTCCCAGGACAGACACATCCACTGAATGGAGTCTCCAGGATTTATTGTAGTCAGTGCTGGCAGCAAGATATTATTCTGATGGCCAAACCCTGGATTCAACAATTCCTCCTTGGTTTGTGCTTGCAGATGTATAGGGGAGGCAGAAATGTGTGTTAGCATTTCTACAGGGCTCAATGCCCCCTCCCGGGGCTTCTCATTCAAATGCCATAGCACTTTCCGTAAGTGGACTCTCCTCCCCTTAGATTATTGGTATCTGACTTCAGGACAGATTTTAATAAACCATTGTACTTCTCTATTATGCCTGCCTCAGTAGGGTTATATGATACATAAAACTTCCACTTTATCCCTAACTGTTGCACCCATTCTTGTAATGCATGTCCAGTAAAATGGTGCCTTGATTACTCTCAATTACCTGGGGCTGGCCATAGGCTGCGAAGACACTCTAGGCCTCTTTTGGTCATTTGCTGGTCTATGCAGTGCACAGGAAAAGCAACCAGAAGTCCAGTAGCTGTGTCCACACCAGTTATGGCATATTGGTACCCTTCTAATACAGGCAGAGGCCCAATATAGTCTATCTGCCACCTAATGAAGGTTATCAGCTCTTTAACCGTTGTCACAGGTTGCCGTGGGACTTGGTGTAAGTCCCTTTTAGAGCATATGATGCACTCCTGCTGGGCTCTGCCAACTTCTTCAAAGGTTAAAGGCAGACCCCAGTGACAGGCTGTAGCCCACATTGCACATCAATGTATGCAATAAGCATTGATGTATCTGCTGAGCCACACCAGAGGCAGGCTTTCCTTCTAGCAGTGTACCTGGGCCAGTTCATCTGCTTCATCACTTCCTGGGGGTGCCAGCAGCAAATGACCTGTCACAGGATGTACTGTAACTGTTTTAGTCTGACCACAGGCCCATAAGTCTTGCCACAGCCCTTGCCCCCAAAGAGGTCAGTGACCAACCAACCAGTTGGTATGGTACCATGTCGGTAGCCACAGAGCGAAGCCTCGCTAGACAGCCCAGTTGTCAGTGCAGACAACTATTAGGGATGACTCCTGGCTGATCACAAGCCACGTTGACCATAACTCTGCCCATTGACTGCTCTTCCCCTCACCACCTTCCATCCATATTATCTCAATCTTATGGGGAAAGCTATAGCCCTCCATTTTCGGGGCTGCCCATGGCTTGAGCCATCTGTGTACCATGCATCTTCAGATATAAGGGCTCTTCCCTCCTGATAAGGGCTCTCTGCTGCTAATGGCTCTAAAGGAAATTCCTCCTGCCTTTCACTGGTATATGTCACTGGCCCTAATAAGCACTGGAGTTCTCCACTCCAGGGGCTACTAGAAAGGACACTACACTACTGTAGAAATAGATCCCACTTGGCCAGTGTTGGCATCTGCACACCATTCTGTGGCTTTTGGGACCAAACTCATACCTACCCTGGGATAGGATGGTGGTTCTTACCTTTGCTGGGGCTGTTCTGGTGATGGGCTCTGTAGCCAGCAAGGTGAGGTACCTGAAAGGCAATTGTTTCTCTTTTAATGTGTACTGTACCTCTGCTCCTTTCCAGAGTTGTGACCAGAATTCAATGGGTTGGTGAGTTCATTCAAGCTGCTGCCAGAGACCCCAGCCATAACCGTCTTCAGTCACATGAACACGCAGCTCACAGGGCCTTGGTGGGTCTGTCACACTCAAGGCCTGCACAGCCTTCACTGCCCGTTTTGCAGCAGTAAAAGAAAATATAAATGTTTCATCCCAGTCCCACCTGGTGCCCTTTCATACTAAACAGTATAAGGGCTTCAAGTGTGGGATAAACACTCCTCAGTAGCCTAAAAGACCCAAAAACTCTTGCAATAATGCCACAGTTGTAGGTGTAGGAAAGGTATTGACTTTATGACTTCTTCAGGAATAACTGGTCTTACTCATCCAGATAACCCCTAAGAATCTGACTGACACCCTGAACCATGGGGCTGTTCACAGCCCATCCTTTCTCCTGTAGATGTTGCAGCAGTCCAGGTGCTGCACCTTCTAGGTCTATAAGAGAATCAGAAATAAGTATGACATTACCAACATAATGGTACAGCCACACTGTTGGGGGTTCCTCCCATGCTGCCAATTCCTGGGCCACAATTCCCTGACAGATGGTGGGACTGTGGAAGTACCCCTGTGGAAAGACAGTGAAAGTCCTTTGCCGTCCTTCCCACGTGAAGGCAAACTGTTCCTGACTTTCCTGTGCTATATCAATGGAGAAAAAACATTAGCTAGATCCACAACATAACGATATGTTCCTAGCTCCTGACTGAGGGTGTCCATGAGGGCTGTAATAGATGGGACAGCAGCATGCAGAGGGGGTAGGACTTTATTCAATTCTCTGTAATCCATGGCCATATACCAGAAGCCGTCTGGCTTTTTTACTGGCCACGCTGGGGAAGTAAAAGGGCAATGGGTGAGCTTTATAATACCCACCCTCTACAGCTCTCGGAGGGTTTCTCCAATCTCTTTATGCTTTCCAGGCGATGTGTATTGCTTGGTATTGGTCACCTGCTGAGACACAGGCAAAACTATGGGCAGGTGCTTAGCTTGTCCCTTCAGAGCTGCCTTCACCATATGTATCCTCAGTCTGAATTCACCTGCAGTGGTCTGCAACCACAGGCCCCTGCAGCATATCCATCCCCAAAATATATTCAGTGATGGGAGAGATATACGCAGTATACTCCTTTAGGGATAGACGCCCTGTACTCAACAGAATTTGGGCTTATTTCACTCCAATAGCTTTACCCCTGTATCTATAACAGTGGGTGTCCTGGGAAACCACTCAGGGTTGCCATAAATCAGTAAGCATTTGGCTTCTGTGTCTACCAGAGTCAGGACACATCGTATCTTCACTGGAGACCAATGAATTGATATTTAAACATGTGGCCTCCTGGCGGGTGCCTTGACCCTCCCTTCAGTCAAACTGTATCACCCAATCATCTTCCTGTGAGGTTCCAGGCAAGGTTGGCTCACTTTCCAGCAGGAAGTCCTGCAGGCACATAAGCTGGACTTGTGGCTTTGTCTCTAGCTTCTATTTCTAGGTTCTCATCTTAGCCAATGGCTGAAACCGTTGTTGCTCTGGCTTCAATTGAAGCCACAGCTCCAGAAAGATTTTTATTTGACTTCCCATCCAATTTCTCTTTGTCTGCTCCTGCCTTTATCAAATCAACCCACATCTGGGTCCTCCTGACCTTCATAGGGCCCTTTAAGCCCTTCCTCTCAGTAGCTAACCTCAGTTGCTTCCATGCCCATCTCACTTCAGCCTCCCCCAAATCTGCCACACTATATGTAACTTCATTTATGGTCTGCCCTAAGTGAGGGAGAAGACTGGCCACCAAGGGCCCAAAGTGGGACGAGGGAGATGTTTGCACACTGTATCCCTCATCCCTATGATAAACAGCTCCTCATCTGGGTCATAATTTACTGGGTTATAAGTGACATTTTTTATGCCCATCTCCCATAACACCTGTTGGAGCTCAGCATACATCTGCCATCTAGCGGGGAAGGATAGTAACTCACCCTGATTGGGCCATACAGTGTGAATAACAGCACTCGGCCATTCAAAAAATGAATGATTCCCTGGGGTCTGGTGTGCATTCTACAGTTGCTGCTGCAAGGCAGGATGAGTTGTCAGGGAAGACAACTTTCCCATCTCCGATCCAGACAAAATGATCCTATCCATTCCTACATCCCAAAGGTGCAGGAGCCAGGCTGATATGGACTTTGAGGAATTCTGCCAAAACAGGGAGCCCAAATCCACCAGCTCCACCTGTGTATGGGGTGGAATGTGGAGTCTCCACGACCTGGGGAGGGGCTTAACCTCTCCTGGAAGAACCTGCAGTTGCTGCCTCTTTATTTTCTTGATTACAACTGTTCAGGATTTCAATTAAGGAGGGGTTGATGCCTCTGGCACCACCTCCTTGTTCTTCTCCAGTGTATCCTCCACCACCAGTTCTGGGGCTGACGGCAGCTCTCTCACCACTCCACTGAGCATCTCCACCACTACATCCTTTCTCTTCTCTACCGTGCCTCACAGTGGCACTATCTCAATCTTAAACAAATCTCTTAGGTCCTCCACAGCATGTCATAGCTCATGTTCTCCTGCTGCGTCTTCTCGTGCTTTTTGCAGTACATCCTTCCCCTTCTTGGCCTTTACCTCTTCCACAGCACATTGCAGTGATGCCATCTCAATCTTCAACAAATCTCTTACCTCCTCCACAGCACCTCGTAGCTCACATTCTTGTGTTGCCTCTTCTTGTGCTTCTCGCAGGAGTGCATCTTTGTCTGCTCCTGCCTCCTCCACAGCACCTCACAGCTTGTGTTCTCACACTGCCTCCTCTTGCGCTTCTCACAGGAGCTCATTCTCATCCATAGCCTTTTTTAACACTGTGTGAAATGGCCAGCCCACAGCTCCCACGTGGGCACTCTGTTTTCCAAGGATCTCCTAATCTCATGGAGGTCCTCTATCACTGTTCCAGGCATCACCCCCACCTCCCCCCAGTCCCGGAAGGGACCCACTCGTCTAGGAAGAAAGCCACCTCAGTCCACATGCCCACTGGGGGATACCCAGATATCGCCTCCTCCATAGGGAGTTCCTGCAGTATTTCCGAAACCATAAGGGCAGCCCACTGAAGTATGCCTCCCATGAGGGCAGCTTATTTGATTTTTTTGGTCTGCAGCAAATCCTGCTGATTACTCCAAAATGTCACGCTGTTGGGTTTCAGCTCTGGGCAAATTCACTTTGGATTCAGTGAGACCAAATAACAACAACAGAATGTTGGAGGTAAAAGGGTTTATACCAAACTTTATTCTTGCAGTGGCAGGTTGAGTGCTAGAATCAAGTCTGCATCTGGAAAGTCTGTAATCCATCTCTGTCTCTGCCTCTGGAGAGAGCACTGGGCGGAGCTCTTTATACAGCAACACTGACAGTATTGGCTCACTGCCAACATATACGTAAGCATGCGCCTACGCAGCAGGCCGATTACATCATTGCACATGCGCAGTGGGCAAGTATAGCGGCGTCAGATGAGCATCCTGGCCATGGGAACTTCCATTTTCCCTACACCATTGAGTACTTTGAAGTTGACATCTAATATTTTCATTACAGATTTATATAAAAGCAAGGATATAATTTCCGGCATGTAGTAATTATTATTTATAATAAAAACTGATGTACTGATATTTTAAATATATCCAATGGACTCTAAATACCACACTGATTTGATGCCCACTCTTATTATTTTAAAAACACATGAATAAGCTTTTCTTTCCTGTAAAAGCTCTTCTGTAACATTTAAAGTAGAACATTTCATTTCTTTACTTTTCCTTCTTGAACTTTCATTTCCATTCCACTTACCCTACAAAACTTTATTCTAACATAATATATTCTTATGCTTGAGAGTCTTTTATTGATTGCTCTGTTGTTTTCTGCAACAAATATACATATGTAATAAAAGTTTTATAATTCATTTTATTCCCTGTTACCTTTAGGATCTACATGTTAAAAGCATTATTTAGATTGGGTTCACATTACAGTTATGTTTCTGTGTACAGTTGATCATGGTAATATAAATGTGTATAAATTTTAATATTCATGTACTAAAGAAAAATTAAACCTGTATTAGAAATATGATTTTTGAAACAAATTCATGTATCTGGACGAATATTGTTCATTTCTAGAATAAGACAAGGTTTAGCATCACTTTCCCAATTTTATTTTTATTGATATAAGACATGAGAACACTTGCTCGTGTATATAAGTTGATGAGGGTGAAAGGAGTCTTGCTATAGCAATTCTTTGAACTGCACACATTGTGAGGGCTATTATGACAACTGTTGAAAAATAACTTGTAAACTAGATGATGAAAGCAGTAAGGTCATTGTTTAAATCACACGGACCTGATAGAAGTGATTTATCCAGCCCTCCTGGCCAAGAGCCATGATTAACTGAGGTGTTTGCGGAGGGCAGCAGGAATATGAAAAGTACAAACTGTAAATTCATGCCCAGGTACAAATGTGTAATCGTTATGGATATTTCTTATTTTGCTATATATCAACCACATATTTTTGGTTTTCCTCCCTTCTTATCCTTTTCTCATCGAACACAAAATGTCAATAGTAGTTAGCTTTGTATCTATCTCAGTGTGTAAGTTACAGGATGACAAAAGAGGCATGTGGATCAAATAGGAGAAGAATAAATATCACCCACGTACAGAAAAGGGACTTTTCAGTCCCCCTTTGGAAAAGAGTGTGTTCTGGGTTGTGCGTTGTATAGTTATGTCATGTTAATCAAAAGCATGGCTTTTTTTCTGTCTTCATTTGGAGATTAAATGTGGTTTAAGGGCATGCCTGAGTGCCGTGTTGACAAGGGGTAGACTGCTGTGGCTTTAAAATGTGTCAGATCAGCTGGGCTGGAATATATTACCTCCTGTGTGTTTGCTGCTGGGGTGTACCACAGAGAAGGTTCTTGGGGCCTTTGGAGGGTGGAAGTGAAACAGCAGCCATTCGTAGCTCACACAGGTTGTCATTTATCTGCTGGTTCACTTCCTTGGCAGGAGGCAGCAGCTGGGTCTGCTTTAGCCTCTCTGATTCCTGGGCAGGGATGTGTGTTTTGCTCCGTGGTGAAAGGCTGTGGCTTCTGCAGGACACATGAAGGTCAGAGGCAGCAAGAACTGATGCAGGTTCATCTGCCTTTGGGGCCTCCAGGTGGTGTGTGTGGGTTCTAGCTTGATTTTGCTCTTCCTCACTTTACATCCATCTTCCCTTTCTGATTGCCTGTCAGCATCAGTCAGGAAGACAAGAGCCTTACTGGGGTGGTTGATTTTATGTGTCAACTTGACTGGGCTAGGGGATGCCTAGGTAGCTGTGGAAACAGTATTTTTGGGTATGTCAGTGGAGGTGTCCCGGGAAGAGATTAGCATCTGAATTGGTGAACTGAGTAAAGCAGATGGCCTCTCTAATGTGTGTGGCTTGATCCAATCCATTGAGGGCCTGAATAGAACAAAAAAGTGGGCTAAGGGCAAATTCACCCTCTCTTTACTTGAGCTGAGACACTCATCTTCTGCCTTGGAATATGGTGCTCTTGGTTGTCAGGCTTTTGGACTTACATCAGGACTTACACCATGAGCCACAGATTCTCAGGCCTTTGGACTCAGACTGAATTACCCCTCTGGCTTTCCGGGCTCTCCAGCTTGGAGATGGTAATCATGGCACTGACTTCACAGTCTCTGTAATTGTGTGAGCCAATGCCTATAGTAAATCTCTTTCTCAGTGTGCGCGCATATGTGTGCATGTGTTTATGTGTGTATCTGGAGAACCTTGACTAATACACTACAGAGATTTCTTACTTAGCTCCCACAATTGCATGAAGTCCAGTTCCTGCAACTAATCCAATCTTAGTGGTTCTTTGATAGAACCCTGACTGATTGCAGTAAATTATAATAATAAATAAAAATCAATATGCCATTAAAAAAAATTATAATAATGCATTGCAATTTATGGCTTGCATTGTAAGTTATTTTTCTGTTGAAGCCGGTTGTTTGATAAAGGCATGATATTCCTCTTGTGAATGTGGGAGTGCATAAGAACCCTGGTGCTCTGTCTTGTAGAATAATTATATTAGAATTTAGCATAATAATCAGAAATAGCTTTAATAATTTTTTGGACACTGGAGTCAAGTTTTCTAATTTATTGTATAAAAGAGAAGGGTAAATATCACTAAAAACGAATTGGCTTAACAGCTGGCATATAATTTTATTTTTTATTAATAGGAGATTAAAAAGATTAAACATTTCATAAAAGTGATGTGAGATTTTAATCTAATTAACATAAATGTTTCCTGATATAATATGTTTTAACTGGACTATTAGCAATATGCACCGAATCTAAGAAAATAATTTCCGTAGGTTAATTCCAAACTGTCTTGGAAATCTGACCAATCTGGAAAATATTTTTATTGCATTGAAAAGAATCAGCATCACTAACCTCTACTGCTTTGGCTGTTTCAAGTTTTTCTCTTTCCAGCTGATGACAAGTTCTAGGTATGAGTATTGAAAATAGCAGAAAATGTCTGCTTGTGTTTAAATACATGAAAAAAGTTATTTTTAGCATTCAGTTTCGAATTGATGTCTCTGTTTTGCTCTCACAAAATTCTCCCTCAGGTGATTCATCCTTTGAAAATAGACAGGCTGATTAAAAATAATGGACATGAGATATGAACAAACAGTCCACAGAGGAAGAATGGCAAATAGTTTATAATCACAAAAAAAAAATGTTTGGCTTCATTCAAAATAAGGGAAATGCAAGGAAAACTTCACCGAGAGAAGTGAAACCCACGGAGAAGTGAGAGGGAGAGCCCTGGAGTGTGTGATGAGTTAGTAGGCAATGGAGACAGATACATGCGATTCAGAGCTGGGGTTTCAGGAAGGAGGGAGGAACACTGGCTTCAAAGTGACAATGCCAAATCAAGAGCACGCCTTCTCCAACAAAGAAAACAGCCACCCCTTGAGAGGCTACAAAGAAAACTCAAAAGAAGTAAAACATTCTGCTGAGGTGTAAAACTGGCAGGGTATCACATGTTTTGACAACTCTGTTGACAGGACTCTGGGAAACAAATTCTTTTATATTGCTGGCTGGAATGTAAAATGGTATGGAGGGAATTTGACAAGAATCTAGCAATATTATATATGTGTTTATGTACTACCCCAGCAATCCTACTTCTAGAAATCTGCTTTCAGGATTCATTGGCAAAAATAAGAAAAAAAAATACATACAAAGATTCTTCATTGCAGCACTAAACTGTAAGGGCAAATGGAAAGAATGCAAATGTCTATAAATTAGGATTAGTTGAATAACTGGCATACACTTATAGTGGAATACTATGTAGCTATAAAAATGAAAGGAGTTCTACAGGACAAATCTGTCCATTTCTTCCAATAAATAAGAAGCAGGAATAAACAAGAGGAAACAGTTGTTGGTTAAAATAGACTTAATGCAATACATGGACTTTGGGTCCTAATTATAACCAACTGGAAAAAAGATATTTTGATAATTAGGAAAATTTAAATAGGGCCTAGGTATTAGATGATAGTAAGGAATCATTATTTTTGTTGGGCGTGGTAATGATATTGTGGCTATATTTATAGGAGGGTATAAAAAGTTGTATCTGTGGAGCTATGTACAGAAATAGTTATAGGTAACAAGATATATAAGTGTCTTGCCAATGGGTTTCAGCCCCGGGCAAGTTTGCTATGGACTCATTGTGACCAAAGAAATTGACAGCAAAACGTTCTTTGGGGTGAAAGGGTTTATTACCCAGCTTGTTCTTCCGGTGGTAGGTCAAGCACTAGCGTCTCTGCCTCCGCCCAGAGCACTGGGCCGAGCTCTCTATATAGCACAGTAATAGCTTATTGCCTAAAGTTGTGGAAGCGATAGCCTAGCAACAGGCCAGATACATCACCAGGTGATTTAAGTTCAGTGAGGATCCTGGCCATAGGAACCCCAAATTCCCCACACTCCACCCCTCCAGGATTCTCGCTTTACAATCTACATGGCTTCAATCTTCTGCAGTGGTCCCTGTGCGAGAAAGCTGGAGCACTGTAACCAGATTCCACAATAGCAACAGAGGATAACAACAACTTAGAGATAATAACAAAAATTAAGACACAACAAGATTTTAATACAGGTAACAAAAATTATAACAATCCTCAAGCCAGGCGAGGTTCCTAATAATAAAAGTTATAATAATCCTCAAGCCACAGGAGGTTCCCAATCCACAAAGACCTTAGGGGTGGTAAGACACATGTTTTAATGCCACCAACATAGGCAAGTCTTGTCCATCAGGTAGGATGCATGCAAGAGAGTGGTCCTCTGATAGGACTGTAGCAGGAAGGGGGTCCCTTCCAGGTCTAGTATACTATACTTTTGCTCCTTTCCCTGTGGGGGTTACTGAAGGGTCTATATATAGTGCTACTGGAGGTGCATGCACTGGCCATAATGATAAAACTTCCCGGTAAGATGCTCCTACCTTCCAGCCATTCAGGATATATTACCGTGATCTTTGGGGGTCACTCTGCTGTTATTCCAGGAATACACAGGAGGCCAGATCCCAGGCCTTGTCCCCAAGGTGCCAGGAGAGACAGCCATCCTTGGTCCATGTGTTGAAAGGTCCAAGGTCCTGGCCACTCAGTGGAGTCTCCGGGGTTCAGTGTGGTTGGTGCTGGCAGCAAGATATTATTCTGGTGGCCGAACCTCGGCTTCAGTGATTCTTCCTTGGTTTGTACTTGGAAGTTGTATAGGAGAGGCAGCCACATGTGTTAACATGTCTATGGGGCTCAGGGCTCCCTTTCAGGTTCTCTCATTCAAACGCCGTAGCACAGTCCATAAGCAGACTGACCATCCCTGCAGACTATTGGTATCTGACTTTCATCCAGATTTTAACAAGCTATTGTGCCTCCTTCATGCCTGCTGTGGTAGGACTGTATGGCACATGAAACTTCCATTTGATTCCCAGCTGTCGTACCCATTCTTGCAGTGTATGTCCAGTAAAATGGGTGCCCTGATCACTCTCAATTACCTGTGGTGGGCCATAGGCAGCAAAGAGATGCTCCAGGCCTCTTTTGGTCATCTGCTGGTCTGTACAACGGGTAGAAAAAGCAACCCGAAGTCCAGTAGCTGTGTCCACACAAGTCATCGCATACCGATATCCTTCTGACACAGGTAAAGGCCCAATATAGTCTATCTGCCGCCTGATGAGGGGTATAGACCCCTTAGCTATTGTCCCATGTTGCTGTGGAACTCTGTGTAAGTCCCTTTTGGAGCACATGACACACTCCTGCTGGGCTCTACTAACTTCTTCAAAGGTCAAATGCAAGCCGCACTGATGGGTTACAGCCCACATTATCTTTTGCCCCACATGCAACAAACGCTGATGTAATCGTTGGGCTACATCAGAGGCAGGCTTTCCTTCTAACCAGTGTATCTGGGCCAATTTATCTGCTTCATCATTTCCTGGAGATGCCAGTGGCAAATGACCTGTCACATGGTACACTGTAATTATTTTAGTCTGACCACAGGCCCGTAAGTCTTGCCACAGTTCTTGCCCCCAAAGGGGTCGGTGACCAACCAGCCAGTTGGCATGGTACCAGGTTGGTAGCCACAGGGTCAAGCCCTGATAGGCAGCCCAGCTGTCAGTGCAGACAACTATAGGGGAGGGCTCCTGGCTGATCACAAGCCACACGGCCCGCAACTCTGCCCATTGGCTGCTCTTCCCCTCACCATCTTCCATCGATATTGTCTCAATCTTAGGATGGAAAGCTATGGCCCTCCATTTTGGGGGCTGCCCATGGCTGGGGCTGTCTGTACCATGCATCTTCAGGTATAGGGGCTTTTCCCTCCCGATAGGGACTCTCTGCTACTAATGGTTCAAAGCAAGTTCTTCCTGCTTTTCACTAGTATATGTCACCGGCCCCAACATGCATTGGAGTTCCTCACTCAAGGGGCTACTAGAGAGGGCACTATGCTGCTGCAGGTAAGCACCTCACTTGGCCAGTGTGGGCGTTTGTGCCACACCACTCCTTGGCTTTTGGGTCCAGTCTCGTACCCATCCCAAGATGGGATAGGTGGTTATTACCTTTATTGGGGCTATTCTAGTGATGGGCTCTGTAGCCAGCAAGGCATGATACACGACAGCCAGTTGTTTTTCTATCAAAGTGATCATACCTCTTCCCCTTTCCAGAGTTGTAACCAGAATCCAATAGGTTGGCAAGTTTGTTCAAGCCGCTGCCAGAGACCCCAGCCATAACCATCTTCAGTCACATGAACGTCCAGCTCACAGGGCCTTGTTGAGTCTATCACACTCAAGGCCTGCATGGCCTTGACTGCCCGTTTTGGTGTAGTAAAGGCAGCTGCACATGTCTCATCCCAGTCCCACCTGACACCCTTTCATACTAACCGGTATAAGGGCTTCAGAATTTGTGCCAAGTGCGGGATAAACACTCTCCAGTAGCCTAGAAGACCCAGAAACTCCTGTAGCAATGCTACAGTTGTAGGGGTAGAAAAGACCTGAACTTTATCTATAACTGCTTCTGGTATCACTTTGGTCTCACCCAACCAGACAACCCCCAAGAATCTGACAGACAAACCAGGTCCCTGAGCCTTGGTGCTGTTCACAGTCCATCGTTTCTCCTGTAAATGTTGCAGCAGTCTAGGTGCTGCACCTTCTAGATCTGAAAGAGAATCGGATGTGAGCATGACATCATCAATATAATGGTACAGCTGTACCGTTGGCGGTTTCTCCTATGTAGCCAAGTCCTGGGCTACAAGTCTGTGACAGATGGTGGGGCTGTGGTGGTATCCCTGTGGAAGGACAGTGAAAGTCCATTGTTGTCCTTCCCACGTGAAGGCAAACTGTTCCTGACTTTCCTGCTCAATGTCAATGGAAAAGAAGACATTAGCAAGATCTACCACATAATGATATGTTCCTAGTTCATGGCTGAGGGTATCCATCAAGCCTGTAAGAGAGGACAGCAGAATGCACAGGGGGTATGACCTTATTCAGTTCTCTGTAATCCACGGTCATACGCCAGGAGCCATCTGGCTTTTTTACTGGCTACCCTGGGGAATTGAAAGGACTATGGGTGGGTTTTATAATACCCACCTTTTTCAGCTCCTGGAGAGTTTCTCCAATCTCTTTATGCCCTCCAGGCAGTTTTTATTTTTTGGTATTAGTCACCTGCCAAGGCACAGGCAAAGCTATGGGTGGGTGCCTAGCATGTCCCCTCAGAACTGCCTTCATCACACATACTTTCAGCCTGAACTCACCTGCAGTGGTCTGCAACCATAGACCCTGCAGGATATCAATCCCCAAAATATACTCAGGGATAGGAGATATATACACAGTATACTCTTTTGGGGGTAAATGCCCTGTTCCCAAAGGGATTTGGGCTTTTTTCACTCTGATAGCCTTACCCCCGTATCCATCTATGATAGTGGGGGTCCTGGGGAACCGCTCAGGGTTACCATGAATCAGTGAACATTCAGCCCCAGTGTCCACCAGAGCCAGGACACATTGTATGTTCATTGGGGACCAATGGACAGCTATTTCAACATGTGGCCTCTGGTCCCTCAGGGCAGATACCACAACCTTCCCCTCAGTCAACTGTGTTCCCCAATCACCTTCCTGTGCGGGTTCAAGTGAGGTTGGCTCACTGTCCAGCAGGAAGTCTTGCAAACACACAGGCCGGACTCATGGCTCTGTCTCTGACCTCTGCCTCTTTGGTCTTAATGGCTGGAACTGCTGCTCTGGTTTCAGCTGTTGCCATAGCTCTAGTAAGATCCTATTTGACTTCCCATCTAATTTCTTTCCCTCTGCTCCTGCCCGTATTAAATCAACCCACATCTGGGTCCTCGTAACCTTCATGGTCCCTTTAAATTCTTCTTGCAAATAGCAGACCTTATTTCTTTCCATGATCTCATTGCTTCAGCCTCTTCTAAGTCTGCTACTGTACGTGTCACCTCACTTATAGGATGCCCTAAGTGAGGGGAAATAATAGCCACTAGAGACCCAAAGAGGGATGTGGGAGCCATTTGAGGCATAATATTTCTCATCCCAGTAGTGAAAATCTCTTCATCTGGGCCATAATTCTCCGAACTATAGATGGCATTTCTTATGCCTAGCTCTCGTAACACCTGTTGGAGCTCAACATACGTCTGTGATCTAACAGAAGAGGATGGTAGATCACCCAGATTGGGCCACACAGCACGAAGTGCAGCCATAAGCCAATCAAGGATGGAGTGACTCCCTGGGATCTGATGTGCATTTCGTAATCGTTGCCTCAAGGCAGGCTGCACAGGCAGGGAAGCCAGCTTTCCAGTCTCCGATCCTGACAGAACAATTCCATCCACCCCTAAGTCCCACAGATGCAGGAGCCAAGCTGATACTGACTCCAAGGGCTTCTGCCTAAACCAGGAGCCCAAATCCACCAGCTCAGCCTGAGTATAGGGGTGGACCATAGAGGGCTCCACGACCTGGGGAGGGGCTGCTCCTCTCCTTGGGGAACCTTCAGCTGCTGGGTCTTCATTTTCTTTACAACCATGGGGCATACTTTCAATACAGGAGGGGCTCAGTGCCCCCAGCACCACCCCTTCATCCTTCCCCAGCTCCTCCATTTCTGGGGCTCATGGCACCTTTCTCTCCCCTCCCCCGAGTGTCTCCTCTGCTACAGTGCCTTGCAGCAATGCCAGCTCAGTCTTCAGCAGCTCTCTTACTCACCTCAATGCTTCGCTGCTGGAGTTCTCGGGCCACCTCCACCTGTGCTTCCCTCAGGAGTTTGTCTTTTTCCTTCATGGCTTTTTCCTCCTTCAGAGCACCTGGCCACGCTGCCATCTCATTCTGTAAGGAATCTTTTACCTCTTCAGTGGCACCTTGCTGCCGGCGTTCTCGTGCTGCCTCCTCTCGCATCAATGCCACTTCCTTCTTCAGGGAATCCACAGCAGTTTGCAGTTTGCGTTCTCGTGCTGCCATTTCTTGAGTCTTTTTCATAACCATGTACTTCTCTTCTGTAGACTTTTTTAATACTGTGAGAAGCAACCAACCCACAGTCCCTGCTGCATCACAGGCACCTTGTCTCTCAAAAGACCTACTTACTGTACCAAGGGCCACCCCTACAGCCTCAGGTGTCACCGCCACTTGCCTCCAGTCCTGGGGTGGGGCCCAGCCCTCTAGGAGGCAATCCACCTCAGACCACATACCCTTTGGGGGACAGTCCACTGTCTCCCCATTCACTGGGGCAGCCCACTGAAGCACCCCTCTCATAAGGGCAGCCTGTCTTTTTCCTTGGTCAACAATGAACCCTGCCGACTTCCGCCAGTCGTCTTGCCAATGGGTTTCAGCCCCGGGGAAGTTCACTATGGATTCAATGTGAGCAGAGAAATTGACAACAAAACGTTTTTTGGGGTGAAAGGGTTTATTACCTGGCTTGTTCTCCTGGCAGTAGGTCGAGCACTAACATCTCTGCCTCTGCCCAGAGCACTGGGCCGAGATCTCTATATAGCACAATAATAGCTTGTTGCCTAAAGGTGTGCAAGCGGTAGCCTAGCAACAGGCCAGTTACATCATCAGGTGGTTCAAGTTCAGTGAGGATCCTGGTCATAGGAACCCCAACTTCCCCACAGTAAGATACAGTATTTACTTAAAAATATTCCTCCCCCACTGAAAAAAGTGTGTGTGTGTGTATATGAGTCTATGTGTAGGAAAACAGGTGAAATAAGGCTGGCAAGATGCTGATTATTCAGGGTGATGAGTACTTGATGGTCAATTACTATTCCATTGGAAATTTCCATAGTAAGTTAAATGTTTTAAAATTAAAACAAAAGAGATACAGCCTTGTTAAATAAAAATTATTATTCCCCTCACTCCATTCTACCATATGCAGTTTCACCTCATGTTCTGAAGGTAGTGTTCCTATGAAACCTGTTTTCAGCCTAAATAGGATAAAGCAAAGAAGGAAAAACCATTAATTGATATGGAAAAATGTGTGGACATTCCCAGCTCCAAGACCCAACCAGTAACCTTTCTTAGGCTTTTCTGACACCATAGGACACAACTTGCTAATGGATGCACGAAGTAAATCAAGATAAAGCACAGATGCTCATGGGCATAGCTCAGAGCTCTGGGGCTTGATGCTGAGATGCCCAGTGCCGTTCCAGGGAAGGACTCGCTGCTCTGGGGGGGAGTATTACCTCTCTCAGGGTTCACTGCAAAACAAATGCTGAAGGCTACTTTTGCTTTTTGACTTTTTTCATAAAAGCAAAAAGTCCTCTTCGGATTTCTTTCAGTTAGTGAAAACAGGTGCTGATGTAGGTGTTTTGTAAAAGCAAAGTAACATTTAATGCAAGCTTCTAAAAAGCAGGCAATACCTGTATTTTAATTCACAACCTCACAATACAAGTCAAAATATTCAGTTACATTTCAAAATTAGTTATATTTAACAGAACCCCCAATTTATCAGCTTTCTCTGTTCTGAATTTAGGGTACCCCAGCGCCAGCTGGCCTGTGTTAAGGCTGAGTGTCACCTTTAACAGAACAATGTATAAGAGACAAAGATTGGGTGGGTTATGGGTTCCTAATTAATTCATTAAAGAAGACACCCCTTTTATGTCCTCAGAGGCTTTTCTACTGTGAGGCAACACAGCTGCGAGATTTGGGATGGGATGGGGTGGTGTGGAAGGGGGCTATTGTGAAGGAAAGTCCCCTATCCTAGGTGGATTGGTTTTAGCAGAGCACATGTAACAAGCATAAGGTCTGGAAATCAGGTGCCTTAAAACAATCCATCCTTGCTCTAGTCTCTGGGAAGGTCTTTGTCTGTTTGCAAAGGTCCACATACTCATGTGAAGACTGCCTGTCTATGGCTGGGCATAGGTTCTAGCATCTCCCGATGTCCTGCAACTTCAGCCACTGTCAGGGTGATCTTGGGTCAGGTCTCAGCAGAGGGTGACAGTTTGTATCCTGTACAAAGGCACCAGAGTATGAGAATGGGGAGGAAGTCCAGCCCAGGCTTGCTAAGTCTGTGGCCTGGCAAGGAAAAGCATCTTCATCCTTCGGGGAGTTTTCTCTAATTTACAGAGTCCCATGTGTGCTAGTGGAGGCCCTGGCCCTGGGTGTCCATTCCTAACCCTCTTCCAGTCCTGTCACCTTCCCAGTATCAGGGCTTTAGGCACCTGCTAGTTAAGAATCCAGAATCATCTGCGGTTTTGGGTGGCTTTGTGTGATTGTAGAAGTGGGGGGTCTTTCTCATATAGTCTACTCAGTCATGTTCAGAAGGCAGCAAATTTTGGAAACACAGAATGTAATGTAATCCTACTCTTATTCTCTCTTTTCTCCTTTAAACTCTTATGCCCTCATTGCAAACTTAGATGCTTTCAGCATCTTGAAAATTTTAGATATACAATTCTTGATACAGAAATATTTTTAGAATAACATTTTCCTGATTGTAAAAATAATGCATGTTCAGTATAAAAAAACTTGGAAATTTTGTGAATAAAGATGAAGAGATTCTACTACTCAGAATAAGTATTGTTAACACTTTGGTGTTTTCTCTCCTTTTTATGCATTGATCTCTATGTAGCTATATTTGATAATATTGGAAATAACCTGCATAACAGTTTTATATCTCGCTTTTGTCATTAAGGCTTTGGACACATTTTTTGTTTTTATTTTTAATAGTTGAAGGGTGTAATAGAAAAGGCACTGTGCTGGGCCATGGGTATATAACGTGTGTGTGTGTGTGTGTGTGAATTTGCATATCCATGGTTATATTTTCCAGTTTGTTTCCAAAAGTAAAGCAGCAGTAGATGTTATCTCTGCCCTCCCAGACTTTCCAATCTAGAAGAAATAATACATGTACGTAGTTCACTTCAATACAGTGGCAGTGTATAAGAAATCATGAATTCCTTAGAGATAACTTGGAGATGGGATGAGTCTACATATGCATATTTTGGGCATTTTCCTGTTCTAGTAGCTGACATTGAAGAACTGTAACAATGGTCATGACGAAGGGATGTTGGAATCAACTGAATTTGTCTCCTTTTCACTGTTCTCCACTTCTGAAAGGTCACACTGCCAATGCTGTTTTGTCAGAGGCAGTTAGAGTCCTGGGTAGCTATGCCATACTCTCTGGAATGTTTGGAGGGTGAGGAATAGAGGAGCCATCCAAAGAGTGAGAAGTTTTGCTCCTCCCTTCTTGGTGTGCCATGGGAAAATCCTGATTTAGAATAATTAGACCTAAGCAATGGAGAAGCCATAGTGGGACATTAGCCATGCATGTGACACAACAGAGATTGCCCCGCTAATAAGGAGACAAGGCCCCATCTCTGGTGATTCAGAGACTAAACTGTGAATTCCCATATGACAAGTTAGACGTTCAGATGCAAAGGGACTGGAAAATCAGAAGTGAACTTATGGTAGATGAATGTACCCTTTCAGAGACAGGGAATTCCCAGGTTGTGTGTGTCTCCTGGTGTGTTTCCTGTCATTTTCTTCCATGCCTGATCACCATTATTTATGAATTGTAGAATCCAAAGACCAAGGGGTCTTCAGATGACCAACTGTGCCTTTCCAGCTGCATCTCTGCAGACCTAGGTGGTTAACCTTCCAGAAGACCTAGGTGGTTAACCTTCCAGAAAACTGAGGCAGTGTTCCACTGCTTTGTTTTGTCTTTCCTGGGAAGCTTTCAGGGTTTTGGTGAATTTGCTTACACTCACTACCCATGGAGAAATCCCATTAAATCTTGGTTCCTGTTGATTTTATTTTATTTGAGAAAGAAATTTCCCCCCACTTTCCAGCAAGGATATGCATATGTTATTTATTCTCCCTTAGTGCAGATATGCAGATATTTTACAGGAAAGTGTGCTGGCCCAATTTAAGGAAAAGTGTTACAATTTTATTGATATTCTCCATTTGTGACCGAAGGAAGCTCATTACATGACAGGGACTGGGTGGTCCAACACCAGGTGGAGATATTGGAAAAAGTACCCCACAGGGGCAGTGTGCTCCCAGACCTCTGTCCAATATACTTGGGGCTTCCAGAGGATGTAAACAAATGGGCAAAGTCGTAAGGATTTTTCTGATATGCTCGCATGGAAAAATCAGGCCAAGAGTCAGGTTTCATCTCGAGAGGTATTTCCTTGTATTGACCACCCCCTGTGAGTGGGCTCTCCTGTAATGGCTTAACCCCATTCAGGGGGAAAATGGTCATCTGATGAAAAGTTTTCTTAGCAGAACAGGCTGTGGGTACTTAGGTCGTTACAGAATAACAAAGGCAAAAGCAGTAATAAGCTTTCCTTTTAGACAGAGACAAGGCAGTGAGCCCCCGTCAGAGCCCTGTCAAAGGCTGTGAATTGTCATTACCAGGTAGGTAATCTTACTCGGTTCACCCATTTTCACCATCTACGATTCCCACAAAAATATTTGTCTCAGGGGTGCAACATGTGGAATGATGCTTTTTTTTGTGCAAAGCCGAGATTCATCTAGAAAGAAAGTCTGACCCCTTATGACCCATGTGTCACTCTGCTGTCAAATTGAGCTCTGGAAGGCAGAAATCTAGCTGACCATGTCAGCTTTCTGCTCAGAATCCCTCAGGCTTCAGGATGAAGTACAAACTCTTTGATGATCTGGTCGCAGACTATCCCCCAGCCTCATCTCTGATAACTTTTCACATTGCCCTCTGGGTTCCAGTCATGCTTTAACTACTTCTTTTCTTTTTTTAAGCTGATTTTACTGATCCTGTTCTGTACCACAAGTGTGCTGAGGATTTTCACATGGTTTATCTCCTTGACTCCTAATGACAACTCTAGGAGGTAGACATGTTGAAGTTAAGTAACTCTCCTAATGACATATAGCCAGTAAGTACTAAACTAGGCTTTGAGCCCGTGTGGTCTGACGACAGAGCGCATGCCCCCAACTGCTTGGGTCCGCTACTTTCCCATCTGCAAGCATCACGCTCTCTCGTGCCTCACTGTCTCTTTATGCCATTACTTTGCTCTTCATCCCTCATTAACTCCTTTACCTTGTGTAGAAATCAGGATGGACATCACCTGCCTCCAGAAGCCTTCACCCATGACCTCCCCTAGTACCTGTACTTAATTCAGTCATAGCAGTTGCCATGTGTGTGTGTGTGTGTGTGATTTTTTAAATAGATTCTCCTAGGGAGAGTCTTTTTTATTTTTTAATGACTATTCTTTTGGGCAGGGACTGTATCTTTTATCTCCATATCCCTACTCTGAGTTCCCAAAACTTAGGAAGCCTTAGTACAGAGTAAGACAGTCAATCCAACATTTTTCTTTTAGGTAACAAATGAATGATATGTACCTTTTTCTTACCTAACTGTCTGGATATAATCAGTCTGAGCTGGGAAAGCAGTACTTGGGTGAAGGGCCCCAGGATCTTCCTACCTTTTTGTTCCGCCATCCCCAAGGTGCTGGCGAGGTCCATGGGGGCCTCGATGGACCATCTCCACAACGTTCACCCACATTCAAACCAGAGGGGAAGGATAAAAGCATAAGGGGACCACCCACTCTTTCCCTTTAAGGAGCCACCTTGGTATTTGCACTGCTCACTCCTACTCACATACCACTGGTCAGAACTGAGTTATGGCACCACGCCTTGCTGCAAAGGAGCCGGGGAAATGTATTCTGGGAGGCTGTGTGCCCAGAGAAAAACACTAGTACTACTATATTGCTGCAGAAGAAAGGGAATGGATATTGGGGGGTAACTGTCAGGTTCTGCCACAGGGAACAAGAACTGCAAAATCACTATGGAGTCTATCTTGGGTATATATTTGTGCTATGTTGCATAAGACTAACATGTGAAGTGTTGGATTTTTAGTTTACTAAACAGTAGTTTATGTTTTAGACTCTAAAGCCTTTAAATTGAGAATTTTCTGGCTGGAATAATTTGTCAGTGTATGCATGATTAAATGAATCAGGTTAGTGGAACTATGGGGGAGTGGCTTGTCAGGAAGGTTTCCTGGAGGCGAATATGTGATTTGATTTTTGAAGTGTAGGAGTTAGCCAGGTAAAGACGAGCCACGTCTCCAGGTCTGGTGGTTGTAGTGGTAACCAGCTATGCATGAGCTGCAACCAGCTTCATGCAGGTGCTCTCTGAGGACCCCTCTAGCTTTCTGTCCTGGGGCTTCCTGGTGAACACCGGGCATGGGAAGATGTGGACCTCCCCTCCTGCCCACACGTACACAACCAGAAGTGCAGGGCAGTCAACACCCCACGGACCAAACCTTCAACCTGAGATGAGGGCTGGTGGATAAATTTGTATCTCTCTCTCTCTCCTGGGTGAATGGTCCTGAGGCATGTTTCAAATGGCTTCTCAGGAGTGACATAAGGCCAAGCAGGCATTTGCATTCTGTGTGTTGTACCCTTGTATGGCATGCCCTCCTTCCTCCCCTCTCTCCCCTCATCCCTCACTCCTGCTCCATGGGGTTGCCATCTCTAATGAAAAGGAGAAATTCAGAAGCCTTTGCCTCTCAGTCTCTGCTTTCTGGAGAACACCTGTTTCCTCAAATCCATTTCCCATTCCATCAGCAACATATCTCCTCTGTGTTATCTATGTGAAAAGGCTGAGGTGCACAATACCATCCATGTGACTATTTCCCTTCCCTTTCCCTGAAGGAGATTCTAAATTCTGCAAAGACTTAGAGGCACAGGACATTTTCAGAAAGCCATTCAACCACACATTTCAATTTAGATCTCATTGATCCCATGTTAGCATGTAGAGAGAAAGTTATTAAAGTCTGCGGTTGAGTGGTTCCTGCCCTTGTCTCTGTCTGTCACACAGGAGCTTGTCATTGGCATGAGGGGGTCAGGGAGGGGGAGCTGCAGGCACCATGCATTCCTCATGCCTTTGGGAAGTTGGAGACATCTCTCTCTAGGGTCAAGTTAATCTTAGGAGAAAAGTCCTCTTCCCCCCAATTCATACCCTCAAAATATTCTCCCTCGGAGACCCAACAAGGAAAAACAGCACAGGAGTCCCATCTTGACTGTGGACCCCTACTTTAAATAATACTCAGAGGAAATCTTATTTATTTCCTGTTGACCAGTCTTGTTTTGGCCTTTTATTTTTCTAATTGTAAGAACATGACATGAAAGAAATGGAAGGAAAATATACAAGGTCAGCCACACTTCCACTCCCCTAATACCATGCCAGGGGCGTGCTGGGAGCGCCTGGGGTAGGTGACTGTGGATAAGATAAAGGTCCTGTGGCCAGAATTCTCACCTGGCCCCGGTTGGCTAGCTCACTACACCCGTGTGGGCAATATGTCATTGCTGACTCTATGTAAAGAGCCCTGCCCTGTGCTCTGCGACACGGTGGCGGGGCTGCAAGGCTGCAGGAGAGCAGAGCAGAGGCTGGAGTGGTGGCAGTGCCGAAGACAGAGGCCCAGAGGATGGCTGTGTGGGACGACTGTGCAGAGAGGCCTAGAGAACGGCTGTGCAGACAAAGGGGCCCAGAGGCAGAGACCGGCTTGGTGCATGCAGACTCGCTCTGAGTGGACGGGATTCTAGTGATTGACCTGCCACCTTGGGAATAAAGCTGGGTATAAACCCTTTCACCCCAAGAACATTCTGTCATTTCTTCGGTCACACTGAATCTATAGTGAACTTGCCCAGGGCTGAAACCCACTGGCAAGACAGTGACCTTTGTGGTGTTGCCTGCGTCTAGGATTCTGTGGATCTTGCTGTGATCGGGCTTCTCCTCCCTGTTGTGCTGTGGCTGGTGACAGCCCGTCACTTTCCCAAGTCAGCGCACAGCTGAGCCCCCATGCAGCCCTTGTCCACTGTGCCTCGAGTGGCATGGATCCTGGAATGGTCTGGAGGTGCAGTCCGGTGGTTCCCCCTTGCAACCCTCTGGATCTGGGAGCAACTTCCTGCCATTAGGAGGAATTGAATGTTTTTGATGCAATAGCAACATGCATGGGCTTAGGCTTTACTTTTCTTAAATAAATGTAGAAAATAAAGTGTAAAGAAGAAAATCATCTGCAGTATCACCATCTCGTAATAATTCTTACCATTTAAATATGTAGTTCCTTCTATATATACATATAAAATGTTTTCTGCTTATCATGTGATCGCTGGAGCACCTATACTACTCACTAGCATTGGATTCCGGTCTACGGGATGCCCCTGCCCCTGCCCCATTCGTTGGAAAGCTCCAGGAGCTAACCTGGGATAGCGTTTAGCCCTGCTTTCAGAGGCCAGGCATGAGGAGCATCAGAGAAAGGATCACTCCTTCACCCTTCCTTGCCTCATAGTATTATCCCGAAGACCAGTTCTGTGCTGTTGGACACATGAGTTCGGTGTTCTCTGAAGCCTTACAGAGGTGCTTCACCTGTTAGCTTACGTTCATGGATTCCCAAAGTATGAAAGAGCTGAGGAATGATGCAACCGGGGACTGTATAGCTCTCTCCGAAACCCTCAAAGCCTTTGCACTGAGTCTGGAGCAGATCTAAACTACCCCTTTTCCTCAGGGTAATTTTATATCATGACCACATTGCCCTTGGCTAATCCTGGGTCTTGCAGGGGATCAAACCACAATTCCTAATGGAATCTCCCTAACTCAAATTTCAGTAATCAGGGTTGGGCATTTCATTACCTTCTTACCCAGAAGGAGTCTGGGCTCTTTAAGCAAGTAGATGTACTTGTCCCCACAACCTTCCAGCCCTACTTACCAAGGGGAGGGAGAGCTTTTGCTAAGCTCCACAAAAGAGAGACCAGTTACAGCCTCTCCTCCGGGCTATGGATGACCAGCTCCTGTGTCTGTTACGGAAAGGATGCCTCGAGCAGTGGTGCATTGGCAAATGTTTACCCACCAGAAGCCTGAAAAAATAAAAAGCCCTGATACTTTGTTTTCATTTCCTGTGATGTAAATACTCTTACCATGGCCAGTTTCAACCTGCCAAGCTGATGCCACTGGACTTGGAGCTGGTAACTGATGCACAGAGTCAGCACATCCTGCTCTGGGGAGTCCAGCCAGCTCCAGGATGCCACTGCCTCAAATGACCTCGTGTGACAGATCCACTCAGAGGGGCCTTTTGTCTGTGCTTACCAGACAACCGCTGGGAGCATTTTCTAAGCAAGAAACTAAAAAAAAAATTAAAGCACCCTCCATTCTATGCTTAAAAGCTGCCATCAGTTATTTGAACAATATATTCTCTAAACGTTACTGAAATAAGGGTTCTGTGATTCAGGGTTTTTGTGTGTGTGTGTGTGTGTGTGTGTGTGTGTGTGTGTGTGTGTGTTCATCAAATACGTTAGAGAACCAGGTTGATTTTTTGTGTGTTTAATTATTAGGTTAAAAAAATCGTGCCCATCACTGAAAGCATCTCCTTCCTAACCAACTTCATCATCTTTGCCTTGTCTTGCTCCGTCCCACCCTCCTGCCTGCCTTCCTTCGTCCCTGCTGGGGGAACTGACCCACCGAGGAGCCAAGTCCGCTGTGCAGGCAGCCCTGGACTCCATTCCTAGACTCCCAAGACTTGGACATCATCTGTTGTTTAAAGCTGTGTGATATTTCAGTGAGGAACCTCTTGTAATTTATTAGGCATTAGGCCAGAGGTTGTAATCAGTATCTGGATCTCAATTATAAATTATATTTGCCTTAATATCAAAACTGACAGTTTTGTCACAAAAGACTATTTTTTTAAAGAAGCAAAGTAATACTAAGAGTACAGTCAACCCCTCCTCCTGTACAGTGGCTGTTTTGAAAGGTGATTGTTGGCCCTGTCTGGGTCCCTTCCCAACTACCACTTGTGTGCTGTAACTTAGGAAGGCCTCTGGGGCAGAGAGGACCCCCTTCTGGGCAGCTCCTTCCCACCAAATTCCCCTTGTCTTCCAGGGATTTTTCTCATGGCCCTAAGCACATGTGATGGAGATGTAACTTAGAATGGGGGAAGTTTATAGGATCTGTGCATTTATTCCACAGATTTTTATTCAGAGTTTGCATTGTAGCAGGCACTGTATTAAGTCTGAGATTTCTCAGTGAACAAAACAGACAAGATTCCTGCCCTCCTGGAACATATGTCCTAGTGAGGAGGGGGCAGGTAATGAGCGAATGAACGCACGAGTGACTGCTGTGTAAACGAGAATCAGTGGGCCTCTGGGGCAGCATTCACTACAGGAAACAGAGGAGTCCTCGGGTCTTTCAGAAAGACTCCAAAACTCAGTTATCCTGCCATGGCCTCTTGAAGGGGCTCTTTGGGCTCAAGGAGATGGCAGAATGGTGCTCACCTTAGAAATGACCCTTTGCATCACCCCTCAAGACTCCAACTCAGAGGTTTGGGAGCATCGCCTTGCACCCTGCTCCCAAGGCCCTTTGAAAAGGCAGGCTGGCTTCCCCTCCTCTAAGCTCCTGCTCACCTCGGGAGCCACATAGGTGGCACTAACGTAGCATGTATGGGTGGCAGCGGAGGCAGGGGTAGTAGGAGCCTGGGAAGGCCCCAGAATCCCCACCTTCAAGTCCTGGCCTTGCGATTTACTGGAGGTAAGACTTCAGACAGCTTGCTTACCTTCTCTGAATCTATTTTCTAACTTGGAAAATAGGCTACTAAATCCAGCATCAAGATCATAATGACACAATAGCTGATATGTGGGAAAGCATGTTGCAAACCTAACACACTATTTAAATACAGTCTTTTTACATTATTTTAATTTTGAGCTAAAAAATAGAGTGACAAAGATAAGTCAGTCTGGACATTTGTCGTGTGCTTTCCTTGTGATTCTTTCTCTTGCTATGTGAACAGCATTTCCTGTACAAAACCAGATACTGAAGATCTACAAAATTAGATTCTCAACTAGGGATTTAAATCAAAGATTAAAGAAGCAGGTTCCGTAGCTGGAGGTGGTAGTGTTAGACTTCTATGTAAGTGTGAACCTCCTCACTTGCAGCGGAGGGCTCTTGAGGTTTGACCCAACAGGAAGGTTGCAGTGGGTGCTTCCTGGTTCCTGGTTGCTGAAAAGAAAGGTTGAGGGGCTCCCAGAGTGTCACGGGGCCCTGATGGAGCTGGGGTGGGTGAGACGACAGGATGTTCAGGTGCAGGAGGAGTGTTGGGAGAAAGACTGCCTCAGTCCAGGTGGACCGTGGCCTCTTTGTACGTCTAAGCTGCTCTCTCCCATCTTGCATCAGATTCTGTTCTGTGGACTTTGTGAATTGCACACACAAGGTGACCCTTGCTGTAACTTCATAACGAACTTAATTTTCCGTCCCTATTTGCCTTACACCACAGTGCTACTGTCATTCCATAAGCAGCTCTCTTTTGGTCACGCTTGGAATGTTTATGCTGCTTTTAAAAAATCCAGTTTATGTCAAGACATTTGCATGAATGAAATGATTACGTAATAAAACGATCCTAAGAGAGAGAGAGCAAGTGTGGACCGAGGCCAAAGGTAGGAATCATTATCTGTGCTCTTTAATACCAGGTCTTTAAAGTGAGTGGACACATTGTGTTTAAAGCTTTGCCAGAATTATTAAACTTCAACTAAGGGTTGAATCAGTTTTTTCTTTCCCTGGTGATTGTTTCACTATTGTGTGAAGAAGACTAAAGTAGTTAATGAAATTGCTGTTGTTCTAGTACTTTTGGAAATAGATTTGTGGGTTGTTGTTACTTAAAAATGAGAAAACTGAAGCTCAGGGAGGGAAGACTGTTTTTCTGTGATACAGATGACAAGCCAGCCTTATTACAAGAAGTTGGCTTCTCTCACCAAACAGGTATCTGTTAGGACTTTCTATGACACTGTTAGGATTTCTGCATAATCACGACGCAGTGTTGTTCTCCTCTCAGTTCAGCTCTCTGGGCAGCTTGCCTCTTACCAGTCTGTGTTGAGATACCTTCGAGGTGCCCCCCTCCCTCCTTTCTTCCTTCCTTCCCTCCCTTCCACTCTCTGTCTCTGTCTGTCTGTCTCTCTGTCTCTCACACGCACATCCATTAGCATCAATCCTGCTTCACTCTCTATTCTTTCCATCAAAGAGGGGAATTGTTTGATTAGATCACCAGAAGATATATTTCTATCAACACCAAAGTACCAATTGAATTTATTTCCCAGACCAAATGACTCACACAGCAGTTAATGAAAAAGAATAGCAGACAAAAAATGGAAGGGATTGAATGGTTTTAAGAAAGTGTTTACTTTTTGGAGCACACTCCATGTAAACAGAACTATCCAGAGCTCTCTGAGGATTTCTGGGGAGAAAAATCTGTTAAAAACCAGCCAGGTGTGGCCAGTTGGTTGGAATGGCAGTTCAGACCAGATTCTTTGGTTGTCCCAGGAAAGGGGTACTGCGTTGAGGCCCAAGCAAAGAGATCCATCATACCCTACGTCCTTGGATCTGTTAGCTTCTTGGATAACTATTTTATCCCTTCTCTTATGTTAAGAGCCTCAACCTGAGTGTGCAGGGCAAAGTGACCCAGATCATTACAAGGAGCAAAGTATTTTCCATGGTGTATCATTTCTTTTTGAAATAGGAAATCTCATTCCATGGAAGAGATTCCAAATTGGCTTTTCATTTTACATGCCAATGGCTGGGGCAGCTACAAACCACTTGAAAGTAGTGATTACAGCCATGTGCTCCTAACAACTATTTGCCTTCTTATTACCCTGGAAATTCATGTTCTGGAGTATACCTGATGTTATTCTGAACGAATTCACAGTTAGGAAATGATTCATAACATGCACCCTCGCACACACCTGACACTGCTTGCGCTCTGAGACCGTCCTGTCCAGTGAACCACCCAACAGCAAGGGGTTATTTTATTTTCTACATTGGCGGTTGAGTTCACTCAGCCAGCTCATTTGCAAACCTCCTTCCTCCCCTGTGGCTTTCAATTGCTTCGTTAGTGAATCTGTCTTATTTTTAAGTAGCAGTCAAGCAGGTTGCTCACCTGCCACTTTCATTTTGCCTGTCAGGTCCTGTCTTTCTGCCCGGTCAAGTCTGATCAGTTCTTGCACACTTGGCTAGTTGAGCTGCTGCAGGGTAGCCTGTGTGCAGCCTGCAGCACATCCTGGGCTTGATGCTCAGCCATTCAGATACTAAGGGGAGAAAGGGAAGGAGGGCAGGGAACTTGGTGTCCTCTGGGAGAGGAAGAGGCCAGTTGCACCTCCTGTGGGGTTATGACTTCATGCAAACTATAAGCTAATTAGAGAGGTGAAGGGTGATCAAGTAGGGGAGGCCTGATTTCAGGGTGTAATGCAGGCCAAGTGCCAGTTCCCTTTGAGGGAGCTACATTGGTTATATTGAGCAGGG
This sequence comes from Smutsia gigantea, assembly GCA_032199065.1. Taxonomy (NCBI): domain Eukaryota; kingdom Metazoa; phylum Chordata; class Mammalia; order Pholidota; family Manidae; genus Smutsia; species Smutsia gigantea. The sequence continues at coordinate 61,913 of JAVSCE010012181.1, forward strand.
GGCATGGTGGTGAAATTGTCTATCACCTCCTTCTGAGGGACAGTTATGCCTCTCAAAAAATGCTGGTCAGAGGGAGAGATTTTTTTTTGTCTTTGCAAATCTATCAGATCCTTTTTACTTTACTATGGCCCCTTTCAAATGAATGGTAAAATAAGTATTTTTTATAAATCCCTTAAATAGCTATTTTTTTATAAACTTTTTCAAGAGATAATTTACATTCCATAAAGTTCACCTGTTTAAATAATCTGAAGTATATATACAGAGTGCGTAACCATCACCATAATCTCATTTTACAACATTCTCATCATCCTGACAAGAAACCTTGTACCCATTAGCAGCTACTGTCTATCATTCTGCCCACCTCCCCTCTTCTTCCCCCAGCTCAGAGCAACCACTGACCTACTTTCTGCCTCTATAGATATGCCTATTCTGATCAGTTTCGATAAGTGGAATCATACAACATGTGGTCTTTTGTGACTAACTTCTTTAATTAGCATAATTTTTGGAACTTCGTTTATGTTTTAGTCAACTAGGATATGGTTATATTATGTATGCCATTCCTTTTTATGGCTGAATAATATCCACTGTGTGTGATATATATATTTTATTAATCTATTTCTCAGTTGATGGATCTTTGGGTTGTTTCTACCTTTTGACTATTGTAACATTCGTGTACAAGTTTTTGTGTGAACATATGTTTTTGTTTCTCTGGGATACACACTAGGAGTGGAATTGCTGGCTAATATGGTAACTTTATATTTAATATTTTGAGGAACTGCCAATTGTTTTCCAAAGTGACTCCCCCATTTTACATTTCCACAAGCATGTGTGAGGGTACCAATTTTCAGCATCTTTACCAACACTTGTCTTTTTGAATATAATCATCCTAGTGGATATAAAGTGGTATTTCTTATGGTATTGATTTCATTTCCCTAATGGCTAATGAGGTTGAAGATCTTTTTGTGTGCTTCTTTGGAGAAATGTCTGTTCGAATCACTTGCACATTTAAAATTAGGTTGTCTTATTATTGAATTATGAGTTCTATATGCATTCTAGATATATGTCTCTTTTCAGATGCATGATTCGCAAATATTTTCTCCCAGTCTGTGGTTGCCTGTTCTTGCTGGTGTCCTTTGAAGCACAAAGTTTTTAATTTGATTAAGTCCAACTATCAATCTTCTCTTTTATTGCTTGTGCTTTTGCTATTATATCTAAGATATCATTGCCTAATACAAAAACCACAAAGATTTATTTCTCTGTACTCTATAACACTTCTAAAAGTGTTATAGTTTTAGCTTTTCACTTAAATTGCTGATGCACTTTGAAGTTAAATTTTATGTATAGTCTGTGGTAGGGGTCCAACTTCATTTATTGCATGTGGAAATCCAGTTGTCACACCACCATTTACTGAAAAGACTTCTTTCCCTCATTTAATTGTCTTGGTCTTTTTGCCAAAAATCAGTTGACCCTGGAATTTAGGGTTAATTTCTGATCTCAATTCCATTCAGGTTACCTATATATCTATTTTCAAATGTCCTATTTCAGAAAATCTTTTTATTAACTTTAGTATACATGTAGGAGGAAAGATGGCGGTGTGACAGGTGAGACAGAGGCTTTTTCCTAAAACCGCATATAATATGAAAATATAATCAATACAAATAATCCTGAAAGAGCAACAGGAAAGAGGACTGCGCCAGACTGCATACACTTGGAGAAAAGAATAAACCTCACGGAACAGGGTAATGTACCAAAGCCGTGACCCGGCAGGACCCAAGCCCTTCCCTCACCCCAGCTCACTGGCGGGAGGAAGAGAAACACATGGAGGGAGTGGAGGCCTGGGACTGATGAACACCTAGCTCTGGAGATCTGCTCTGGGAGCACAAACCTACATTTCATGGTGTTTTCATGGTGCTATCATGGTTAGGGGGGTTGGAAAGCTAAGACAGGCAGAATACCTGGAGAGACTGAGATTCCAGCCGCTTGTGGAAAGCAGGGATCCATATCGAGCTGCCCTGGGACAAAAGAAAGGCGGGAAGTCTGAGAGACTCCTAACAGTGAGAGGGCTGCTAAAGGGGCAAGGATTGCACAGAGCTTACTGCTCAGGAGACAGGACAGGTAGACAAAATTGTCCAGGTGCACTCTGCCCAGCACGTTGGGAACTTTCATGATCTTCAGGTGCTCCAGCCTCCTGGCTGACTACACAGCTCCAAGGCCCCCCTCCATGATACACAGCCTACTGCGCCTTCCTCCCAGTTAGGCCAGCCAGAGGGAAGCCCTGTCTACAGCAGCTACAAACGCAAAGCATAGAGGCTTATACCTGTGTGCTCGGCCCACTTGTTCTGGCAAGTGGAGACAGGCATAGCAGCTGGGAAGCAGGATACATCTCCTTCTTCCCCCCAGGCACCAACAACACTCTCCTGTGACCCCGGCATTGCTCCAGGGGCTGAGCAGCTCCAGAGACTAGAGCTCTGGGCACTAGAGGGCACCACATACAAATATGAAACGTCAAAGGAACCTGGTTCAATGCAAAATTATGAATACAATACCAGAGAAAGATTCAAATGAAATCAACCTCATGAGTCTTCCTGAAAGAAATTTCAAAATAAAAATCATTACCATGCTCATGGAGGTGCAGAAAATTATTCAAGAACTCAGGAATGAATTCTGGTCAGAGAGCCAATCATTATGGAACACAGTATCAGAAAAGAAATATACAATGGAAGGTTTTAAAAGCAGATTAGATAGGGTGGAGGAGACGATAAATGAAATAGAAATTAGAGAAGAGGAATACAAAGAAGCTGAGACACAGAGAAAAAAGGATCTCTAAGAATGAAAGAATATTGAGAGAACTGTGTGACCAATCCAAACAGAACAATATTCGCATTACTGGTGTACCAGAAGAAGAAGAGAGAGAAAAAGGGATAGAAAGTGTCTTTGAGGAGGTAATTGCTGAAAACTTCCCCAATCTGGGGAAGGAGATAGTCTCTCAGGCCATGGAGGTGCACAGATCTCCCAGCACAAGGGACCCAAGGAAGACAACACCAAGACATATAGTAATTAAAATGGCAAAGATCAAGGATAAGGACAGACTATTAAAAGCAGCCAGAGAGAGAAATAAGATCACATACAAAGTAAAACCCATCAGGCTATCATCAGACTTCTCAGCAGAAACCTTACGGGCCAGAAAGGAGTGGCATGATGTATTTAATGCAATGAAGCAGAATGGCCTTGAACCAAGAATAATTTATCCGGCAAGATTATCATTTAAATTTGAAGGAGGGATTAAATAATTTCCAGATAAACAAAAGCTGAGAGAACTTACCTCCCACAAACTGTCTCTATAGTGTATTTTGGAGGGACTGCTATAGATGGAGGTGTTCCTTAGGTTTAATAGCTGTCACCAGAGGTAATAAAACCACAGTAAAGAAAGTAGAACAGTTAATTACTAAGCAAATGCAAAATTAAATTAACTATCCCCAAAGTCAATCATGGGATAGACAAAGAGTACAGAATATGATACCTAATATATAAAGGATGGAGGAGGAAGAAAAAGGAGGAGAAAAAAAGAATCTTTAGATTGTGTTTGTAATAGCATACTAAGTGAGTTAACTTAGACTCTTAGATAGTAAGGAAGTTAACCTTGAACCTTTGGTAACCATGAATCTAAAGCCTGCAATGCCAATAAGTACATACTTATCGATAATCACCCTAAATGTAAGTGGTCTCAATGCACCAATCAAAAGACACAGAGTCACTGAATGGACAAAAAAACAAGACCCATCTATATGTTGCCTACAGGAGGCTCACTTTAAACCCAAAGGCATACACAGATTAAAAGTGAAGGGATGGAAAAAGATATTTCTTGCAACTAAAAGGGAGAAAAAAGCAGGAGTTGCAGCACTAGCATCAGGCAAAATAGACTTCAAAAGAAAGAAAGTCACAAGAGACAAAGAAGGACATTACATAATGATAAAGGGGTCAATCCAACAAGAAGATATAACTATTATAATATCTATGCACCCAACACAGGAGCACCTACATATGTGAAACAAATACTAACAGAATTAAAAGGGGAAATAGAATGCAACACATTCATTCTAGAAGACTTCAACACTCCACTCACTCCAAAGGACAGATCAACCAGACAGAAAATAAGTAAGGAGACAGTGGCACTGAACAACACATTAGAACAGATGGGCCTAACAGACATCTACAGAACTCTACACCCAAAAGCAGCAGAATACATATTCTTCTCAAGTGCACATAGAGCATTTTCAAGAATATATCATATACTAGGCCACAAAAAGAACCTTGGTAAATTAAAAAAGATTGAAATGGTACCAACCAGTTTCTCAGACCACAAAGGTATGAAACTAGAAATAAATTATTCAAAGAAAATGAAAAATCCTACAAACATGCTCCTAAATAATCAACAGATCAATGACCAAATAAAAACAGAGATCAAGCAATATATGGAGACAAATGACAACAATAATTCAACACCGCAAAATCTGTGGGACGCAGCGAAGGCTATGCTAAGAGGAAAGTATATTGCAATACAGGCCTGCCTCAGGAAAGAAGAACAATCCCATATGAACAGTCTAAACTCACAATTAATGAAACTAAAAAAAGAAGAAGAAATGAGGCCCAAAGTCAGTAGAAGGAGGGACATAATAAAGATTAGAGCATAAATAAATAAAATCGAGAAGAATAAAACAATAGAAAGAATCAATGAAAGGAAGAGCTGGTTCTTTGAGAAAATAAACAAAATAAATAAACCCCTAGCCAGACTTATCAAGAAAAAAAGAGAGTCTACACACATAAACAGAATCAGAAATGAGAAAGGAAAAATCACGAAGGACACCACAGAAATACAAAGAATTATTAGAGAATACTATGAAAAATTATATGCTAATAAACTGGATAACCTAGAAGAAATGGACAACTTTCTAGAAAAATACAACCTTCCAAGGCTGACCCAGAAAGAAACAGAAAATCTGAACAGACCAATTATCAGCAAAGAAATTGAATTGGTAATCAAAAAACTACCTAAGAACAAATCTCCTGGACCAGATGGTTTCATTGCTGAATTTTATCAAACATTTAGTGAAGACCTAATACCCATCCTCCTTAAAGTTTTCCAAAAATAGAAGAAGAGGGAATACTCCCAAACTTACTCTATGAAGCCAGCATCACTCTAATACCAAAACCAGGCAAAGACACTACGAAAAAAGAAAATTGCAGACCAATATCCCTGATGAACATAGATGCAAAACTACTCAACAAAATAATAGCAAGCCGAATTCAAAAATACATCAAAAGATCATCCATCATGATCAAGTAGGATTTATTCCAGGGATGCAAGGATGGTACAACATTCAGAAATCCATCAACGTCATCCACCACATCAACAAAAAGAAGGACAAAAACCACATCCCACTCCTTGGAATTTACCCAAAGAATAGAAGTTCTCAGATTTAAAAAGACATATGGCACCCCTATGTTTATCACAGCACTATTTACAATAGCCAAGATATGGAAGCTACCTAAGTGTCCATCAGTAGATGAATTGATAAAGAAGAGGCAGTGCATATACCCTATGGAATACTATTCAGCCATAAGAAAGAAACAAATCCTAACATTTGCAACTACATGGGTGGAGTTGGAGGATATTATGTTCAGTGAAATAAGCCAGGCAGAGAAAGACAAGTGCCAAATGATTTCCCTCATTTGTGGAGTATAACAATGAAGCAAAATTGAAGGAACAAAACAGCAGCAGACTCACAGACTCCAAGAAGGAACTAGTGGTTACCAAAGGGTAGGGTTGTAGGAGGGCTGGTAGGTAGAGAGGAAGAAGGGTATTGAGGGGTGTTATGTTTAGTACACATGGTGTGGGGGCATCACTGGGAAAACAATGTAGCACAGAGAAGGCAAATAGTGAATCTGTGGCATCTTACTACACTGATGGACAGTGACTGCAATGGAGTATGGGTGGGGACTTGATAATATGGGTAAAGGTAATAACCACATTGTTTTTTCATGTGAAACCTTCATAACAGTGTATATCAATAATACCTTAATAAAAAATTAGAAAAATATATATATACATGTAGGAAAGAATATAAATTTAAACATAAAATTTTGATTAATATTTGCAAGTGAACACAATGACTCCTAAACCAGCAATAGGTTTGGAAATATAACATTACTAGCAAACCACAAACCCTCTTGTGCCCCTCCTAGTCACTGCCTCCAAAGGAACCATTCTCCTGGCATTTTCACCACATAAATGGAACCATGTAGCATGTACTATTTCCTGTCTGCCTTCTTTCTTTCAACACTATGTCCGTGAGCGCCATCCATGTCATTGCATGTAGTAACAGTTCACTAAGAACCAATGCGATTTTTTTATATTGTATTATGAAATACAACATTTAATGATCTTCATGATTTAACAAACTAGTATTTTCCAAATGACTAATGCATGGGAAAGATCCATTTAAAGTGTAGGATACACCAATGGATTTTAATGGAACAAAGTTTGAAAACTTCATTGATATGGTTTTAGTTTTCGTATTGCAACTAATCTTTAAGAAATGACCACTAGTAGAGTTTTGGTGTAGTATCAAAGAAGATTAGGCACATTTTCTCCTTTCTTTTCTAGCTAGATAGCTATATGAGGCCAGATTGTCTTGATGTATCTCAACCTAAAAACATATCACAACAGATTGAATGTAGAGGCAGAGATGAGAATATAGCTCTCTCGTATTGGCTGGCCATTAAAAAGATTTATAGAAATATAAAATAATGCCACTTTTTTCATTAATTTTTTTTCCTTTGGAAAATATAGTTGTTTTTCATAAAACACTATCTTAGGTTAATATATGATAGACTTTATTTTTGTTATTTTAGATGAATTAAAAACACTTAAACAATTTTTCAATTTTAATTTCTAATAGGATAAATATTAATAGATATCACCCAGATAAACAAAAGCTCTTTGGGATATTTGATAATTTTAAGAGCATAAAGAGATGCTGAGATCAAAGAGTTGAAGAAACACTGGTCTAGCCAGTATTTGGGTATTTAACACATATGCATACAAATAAGTACATAACTGCAAACAATGGTGAGTGATATAAAAGGAGAAGAACAAGGTGCTAAGAGAAATGAACCAGCGAGACCCATTAGATGGCTTTCCAAAGAAGTGATTTTTCAGCAGAGATCTGGAGAACAAGATAAGGGTGAAGATCATTGCGGGCAGAGGGAACAGTATGTGCAAGGCCCCCTAAGTGGGGATGAGATGAACTTGCCTTGATAGGAGGACACTGGTGAGAATGGCAGGACATGAGTCAGGAGCTAAATCCTAGAGGCTTTTGTAGATCCTGTTAAGATTTCGGCATTTTGTCCTAGGTACGTAACAATGACTGATACGAATTATTATAATATGATCAGATCCAAATTTTAAAAACTGACTGCTATATTGATGAAGGATTTGAAGGAGATGAAAGGTGAGGGGAGCATTTGGACAGCTAGTTTAATAGTCCAGGTGAGAGAGAGTGGTGCCGGCACCAGGAAGGTGGTGGTTCACATGGAGTTATTTTGTGGTTAACATTTATTGTTCTTGCTGCCCGCCTTGGAGTGGAAGAGGAAGGCTCCTAGGTTAGAGCAATTCTGTCCACCATGCTTAGTGATACTGATTCTAAGTATCACAAAGATTAAATATCTATTACATCAATTTTACAATTATTTATGGATTTTTTGTGTGCATAACTAAATTGCCCACATTTATGTGATAATTATATTTGATAATGAGATTGAAAAAAGTCACTCTCACAGCACCACCGTGTGGACAATAGTAAGAAGATTTTTCATTGGGTTCAATAACAAAAAAAGACGCACCATGTTCTCCAGGTTTACCACTTATCGGCCACCCCTAGTCCTTCTTGGAAGGAGATGGGACATGAATACTTCCAACAGAATTAAAGTTAAACTGCCTCTCCTGAAAATAGCTGGCTGGATTTATTCAACCTAGATCCTCTGGTTAATTTTCACAGAGTCGCTACTGAAAATATCTTTTATTTAGATATCACCAGACAGTCACTTCCTGTATCGCCGTCTGCACCTTCTCTGCCTCCTTTGCAGACTCATTGTATCTTTAGTGGACTGCTGGCACTGGCATTCCTCAGGGCTCTGTTTTAGGCCCCATGCTCTTCTTGCTTCACACCCTCCTTTAGCAGCTGTATTCCAGATCATCATGTTACTTAGCATCAGTGACTCCCAGATGTTATTTCTCTGGTCCAAACCTCTCTTCTGAATCCCAGATCCTTATTTCGAATACACTATTCTACCTCTCCACATGAATGTTTCATGTCCAAGACTGAACTTGTGATTTCCCTCCCTCCGCTGCTCTTCTTTCAGTGTTTCCAAATTCAGTGGGAACATAACCTTCCACCAGTTATCAACCTAGAGGACATTCTTGAGTCCTCCTTCTCCCTCCCCTCCCTCCCCTGCAGTCAGTCTCTTAGTCTTGTCTACTTCACTCTTTGAGCAGTTACCTCCTGAGTGGCCCCCTTTGGTCTACCTTTATCGTCACCACTCTGGTCTGGTCATCTCTTGCCTAGGCCATTGCTGTAGCCTTGGTATCCATCCTGCTCTCTCTCCAACCCATTCTCCACACAGAGGCATTTTTTCAAAATGCAAATCTTACCAGGCGACTTAAACCTTCTAAGGTGGCCCATGTCTCACAGTCTACAGTACCTGTGACGGGGCCTTGCTTGACCCTCTGGTTGCTTTTCAGTCACTTTCCTCTTTGCTCTCTGCAAGGCAGACCCGCTGGCTTCTCTTCCTTAAGTGCATTCGCCACAGGGATTAGCACCTGCTCATCCCTCTTCCCCTCTCCTGGTTTTCTCTACTCAGCCTTAAAGCTTAACCACCTGTTCCTCAGAGAAGCCATTTCCTGAATTTCCAGGTCTTTATTATAGGATATTACACATCAGAAAGTCCTTCCCTTTAGATATCTACCTCAGTTTTCAAGTTTATGTTCATTAAAGTGTTTTTTTTTTTATTAATGCCATCTCCTTAGAAGAGCCTAAGCTCCATGAGAGAAGAGGAGTGATGGCTGATTTTCCTCACTGCATTTCTCCAGCAACCTGCAGAATGCCGGGCACACAGGAGATGTTAAACAAAGTTCCCTGAATGAATGAATCAACCGTTCTGTCTCTCTGGCCCTGACAAGGCAGTGAGAACAGTCACAGTATATATCCACAGTTTGCATTACTTGTACATGCAATTTGGTCCAAGGGTGACCGAAGGTTGCACACAACTTTAGGAGTACAATGCCAAATCCAGCCAGCGTGAGGTGAAGGGAATCTCAGGCCATCTGCCCTCTTGCCTGGTCCTGGTTGCTCTTGTGACGTTGGGGAGCACACCCTTGAAAAAATGCTGTACGTATCTTCTCTGAGAACAAACAGTCGTTTTGAGGGACATACCAGTCCAAGTCATTATTGAGGAAAAAAACTTTTTGCTGTCTCCCCAGGGGCATGGTCCCACTAAAGACACAGTCAGGTAATTATCAGAAAAATATTATCTCCCTCTTCAAGCAAACAGCTTTCTCCTGCTTTATGTTTGAGAAGCTGACAAAACAAAGTCATTTATCTCAAAACACAGGAAGTACAAATGAGACTGATGGTCCCAGGAAATTTGTTACTTTTAAATAACATGTCTCCACCTTAAAAAATTTTTCAAGTATTATGGAGTGCCTGTTTATAAGAGAAAGTAAAAACTCATTTTCACTGAACATTATAAACAAAATAAGACCTTTATATATCAGAACTATTATACCTTTATGTATAAAACACAGGTTCTTAATTTTTCCTCTATTATTTTACTTGTTTATATAATTGTTCTGGAATAATTTAAGATGGAATACAACAACATATGAAATATGGCAAAATAACATAAGTTATGAATAAATTAAAAATTCAAAGGAAAAATAAGGTATGGACAGAAAATAGATTCAGAAGTGAGGCCAATACCAAGATGCCCTTTGTAAGGACTAATACTCTGCCGGGAGAATTGCTGGTTGTCTACCTTCTGTAGAGCCCTGCTTTTGTTACAGTATCGAGTGTCCTGTGCTCAGTCCTGTAGGATGCACACCGTGATTTATCTAAGAAAGTCACGGTGCTAGCTGGACCATTCTTGTTAAAAAGTAGCATCCTAATGGTTGGGGCACTTTCGGTGAGCGCTCTTTTTTGTGGCTGGGAACTTTCTCACTAATGCATTTGCTGTGGTTTCTCATTTGGCCCTAAGCTCGCCAGCAGTGCACTCCAAAAAGGACCTGTAGTTAGAAATAACTCTGTGTCCATAAAACAAAAACAGGCCTGCACCTGAGGAAAAACACAGTATTGCTAAGACTTAGACCAAATGAGACAAGGGTGTGCAGGGATCCACTCCTTTGTTCAGATGAAAACAGCAGTGTAAGCAGCAGTGCAAGCCGATGGCCTTTCTCTTCTGAAGTAATTTATTATTCACCTTGAAGTTTCATTTTCTATATGCTCCTTAAGTTGAAATATTGCTCTTGGAACCAAATAAAAAATGCATTTAACAAATTAAGTTGGACAATGGGTACAAAAAAGTTGCTGTGTACAATCTAATATTTGGGTTCTGAATACAAAGTCCTAAGTCTATGAGTTGGCAGACCTGAGGATTGGGTAAGGAAAAGTCTGAATGCTTCCCACGGACTTCTTTTAGAAAGAATGTGTCTTATTCTGTGTATTTTATTTCTTCAGAAAAAAAGTGTAGGCATTAGACAGGGCAGGGAAAGATCATATTCTAAAAAAGAATTGTTTTCCTCTTTGAACAATGACATCACGTTGCCGGGCAGCTGCGCCTGGGAGGTCTCGCCCTGTGCACCAGGTGAAACCTCAGCCTAGACGGGGAAGGGTTCTTGACTCTGAACGAGAAAGAATTCTTGAGCAGGTCAGAGGACTGTAGGTAAGGAAGGAATTCATTAGAGCGAGAATAGAAATGAATGACAGTGACCTGGCAGGCGGCTGAGAACAGGAAAGTGCAGAGGGAAGGAGAGAAAGTCCGCTGAACATTTTCTTGGTGTAGGGCAGATTCCCTTGCCATCTCTTAAAGCCAGGATCACCTGGCATCCCATGTGTGCTTGGATCTGCACTGCGTGGAGACTTGCCCCTACCACCCCGGGATCTGGGGAGCTGCAGAGCCCGGGGTGGAATGAGATTATGTTCTGAGAACTTCCCAAAGAAAGGAGATTTTCAGGCAGGCTCCTGCAGCTGCAGTTCCCTCTGGGTACCGAGGCAACTGGAACTTACTTGCAGGCCCAAATCTAGCTCTCAGTAGCTCCTCCCTACTCTCAAGAATAAAGTGGAGACTAAGTGAAGACTTAGAAATAGAATGAAATAACAAAGAAACAAAGACACCACTAGAAAAGTGTGGAGATAAAATGCAATTAAGTTGAGCAGTGAGAAAGCTTTATCTAAAGGTACACACTTAGAGAAAAAGTGCAGGTGTCCTCAGAGAGGAGATATGCTAAAAGGTTGGGGTTTCATCTTTTAAGGATTTTTCAAAGGGCCAGGGGTATTAACTTGTAAAGTTGGTCTCGAAATGCTTATCTCTGGTGAGAGACATTAAGTCTCTTCTATTATTAGTCCTCCAGGTAATTCTGCAAAATTAACACAAGAAATTGGTCAGTTCCTCTCCAGGGATAGCTTCCCTCTGGGAACATACCAATCAAGACGGCCTGTCCTGCTCCAAGGTGGGCTGAGTTATTGTGTGTTTGCTAAAGACTATGTTAGGAATCTTACTTCTTGGTTTTTAAAGTGGAATCTTAGCCTTAAGATGGCGTCTCTCCCGTTCTTAATATACTGTTTTTATCTCACCTTTTTTCATCATAGGCAGGAAAAGTTAACCACGATGCTCGCCTCCTGTCTCTGCCCTATGTCAGTAAGAAGAGATTTTAAATTTACATATAATTTTATTTTATCTATTTTCTCACTTTATCTGTTTATCTATGGATTCACATTCAGCTTGTAAAGAAAAGAAACAATCAGAGAACTAGAGCACTCATAGAAAATGTCTTCTTCTGTGTACTCAGTGACTACCTGGCCCCACAAACTAACTGCTCTAGCTTTCCGCATCCCAGAAATAGCCCTGCTTCAGGTGTGAAGACGCCTATTTACTATTTTAATGACAAGCACAGGAAACATAACCCTGGAAAGGAATGTTCTCCATACCAGGAAGTCCTTGAAGAGGCTTGAGCTCTTGCCGTACCTAAGGGTCCGATGGTGCATCAGTGGACACTTCATCTGCAAGCGAAAGCCGGCAGACTGCACCTATTCTAAGGGCAGAAAGGGACTAACTCCATTTTGTGTCTAGACTCCGCCTTAGGCCTGAACCGGGCCTGACTCTAAAAAGTTATTTAACTTCAGGGACAGGCCATAAAAACCGTCCCCCAGAAGGTAACCAATCAGCAGAGGCGACGAACATCACCTCACTAACTGCTCAAGACCCCTACAAAACCATTATAGTTTAGAAGCTCAGGTCTCTCGTGTGTGTAGGAGTCTGGCTCGAGCTCGAATAAAGGCTCTTTGCTTTTGCGTCAGACTCGGCTCCCTGGAGGTCTTTGGGAATCTCGAAATCTGGGCACAACACTATGATCCTCAGGGAGACTGACTGGGAAATCGTATGCCGGAAAGAGACTTCATTTTCTCTTTGAATAAAATGAAGGAACCAGTCTGTACGAGGGTAGAGGTTACACCTCACGGACCCTGCGGTAAGGGCCTATGTTTCTCCTACAGCACTAATAGCAACTGGAAGGCTTAACAGACAGAACAAAACAAATCAAAACCAAAAGAAAACAACAAAAAAACTGCCAATGGGGCTTTTTGGTGAGGCTCATGAATGAGGAATATAAAGGTGAAGTGGTCTCCTCCCATATTAGGCTTTGAATCCCTTTAGAAAAAGGGAAGAGCCCCATTCCAGTTGATGGTGGCCTCGCCCCACTTGGTCCTGATTGCCATGTCCACTGAAGAAAACCATCGTGCGGTCGCTGCTCATTTTCACCTGGGGCTCTTTCCCAGTGATGAGAGTGAGTATCTGAGGGAGGAACAGCCAGCATTTAGGCCCCAGCCCATGTATACCACTCCAGAGGAGGTCAAGCAGGAAGGACGAGAGGGTGGGTGGGCAGGACTTGGGCTCAGCAAGCTATGTTCCAAGAACTGGTTAAGCAGGGGGGGTTCTAGTAGGTGGTATGTAGAAATGCCCCCGACAAACCAAGTTTGTGTTGACCTGAGATATTGTGTATCTTGGAACATGAATATAGATGAGTCGTATAATGCACATTCCCGCACCATGATGTGATACATGTCAGGAAAAATAGGAAAAAGGAGCATTCACCCCTTCTCAGTGCTTCTAAGAGCACATTTTCATTTTTGGGTGAAGGGCGAGGTATTCCAGTGAGGTAGTCAAGAACTGGGTTCAAAGCCCAGGTTTGTCTCATACAACATTTGAGAACATACTTATCATCTCTCAGCCTCATTTATTCAGTTAGCAACTATTCATTGGCCACCTCCTTTGCCCCTCTGTAGAAATAGATATCATGGTATCTACCTCATATGACTGTTGGGAGAATTTAATAGGACAATGTATGTAAAGCTTTCAACACAGCCCAGAACAGAATGCTTGTGATGCATGTGAGCTCATAAAAAAAAAAAAATGATGCTTTCCTCAAAGAAGAGAGTAAAGTAGAAACAATAACATATTTTAAGGAACCTGTTATCAGTGTCCTGTTAATTAAGTGGGCTTATTATTTCTCATAATTAAAGAAAAATAATTAGGAGTACTCAGATAAAGCAGTCACTGAGATACTTTTCCAGATTTAGTCATAATAATGAGAAGTTGCTTGATGCCAGGCCTGTGACGCAAAATGCCAAGTCAGACGTCACATCAGCGAGGTTCCATCCACAGTGCCGAGGAGCTGGGGACGGACTCCCAGCCTCACCATGTTTCACCCCTTGTCCAAAGGGCCAGGGCTAGAAGACATCCTAGGGTTAGTCTTTTGCCTCCTGAGTTTGAAAAAATATGGTTGTAATTGAAATGAAATGGCCTGTGTAGCTGTCTGCTTCTCCCACTGGACGGAACCTCCAAAGGTTTGTGGGGGCTGTGCCTTACTTATCATTGCTTTCCTAGGGCCTAGCACTCAGCCCTCAAAAATGCTTTTGAGCTCATCTGAACAGACAATGCACTGTCTATTTGGTTGCTGGTGTCACTGGTGACTACCTGATACTCAGCTGTGGGGTAGGATTGGCCCATTGGTTCCCCTCCCCCCAACCCTTTGCTTTTCCAGTTCTTTCTTCAGGTATTAAATGCCTCATGTGCAAAGATAAAAGACCCTGGAGAGGGCTTTTCAGAAATTTGATTCTTCACCTTTTCTGTTTTTCCTTACCTGAAGTTGCTGCTTCTGTGTTACTTCTAACCCCCTGCTCCATGTAAAGCAGGTTTAAATTGCCAGGTTACAGCGCTCAGGCTTAGGCCTGGGGATCATGCATGGATTTCATTTCCTAAGCATTTTCCTACAGAGCCACCATGAATAGCCACACAGCTATTAAACATTGGCAGCCGAGTCTCTGAGCACATGAAAGCACACAGCGCTTGGAGTCTAAAATGCTCACCTACTGTAAGATGCACAGGCTTTTTCTGTGAGGGCTGGCCACTGTAGAAGTACAGATCAAAGACACGCTCCATTTTCCAGTCTGATAAGAGCTGCCTGTTTGTGCTACAAAGGACACTGTAATTTCCATTGATTTCGCACAGCCAAATAGGTAATTTGGGAGTCTTCAGCACGCTGCCCACCTGGAAGGGGAGGAGGAATGCAAATAGATATATAGCTTTTGCCACATTGCAACAGATGCTGATAGAGCATCATGATCAAAAAGCCGCTCTGAGACTTCTTGCAGCACTTGGAGCTGTGCAGGACACGATGCGTGTAGTCAGATGTGACATGGAGGCTTCGTCATGAATGAATTTACATTTATGAATGGTGTGGTGGTCATTTACTATGGAATTTATTTTTTAAAAATTTGGGGGTTGCCTCAGGGAGGAGTTTGGTTTTGAAGTGAGGTAGAAAATAGATAAGCTGAAATTAAGTGTAGGGGGTGGAGTAAGAGAACCTCAATTTGTTTCTGTCATTGACTAGTGTGTTTATGCCTATTTCCCAGATAGGGCAATATTTCATTCAGCAGGTGATTAGACTTCTGGCAACACTAGCCATTTAGAATATATGAAAAAGAATATTTAGAATATAGAAATATAGAACATTTTGAAGATAGAAAAGAGCTTCTGGGAAATGAGGGGACTCCACACACACACACACACACACACACACACTCATGTATATACATATCTGCATGTTAATATGTAGATCAATTGTGAAGATGTACTTAGAGCTGAATGTATTAGTTGAATATTACATATAATGTATACTTTTTCAACCAGCTTATCTGGGTTTTCCAACTGTCAACTTGGCCTTGAATTCTTAGAGCCAGTGACTTCGATTCACAAAATCACCAATCTGGGAGGCTCTGTAGTAAAAGTGGTTCTATGCACTTCAGTAGCTCCTGAGGGTAGCATATTTTATAGCACATTTCTATTGATACTTACCATTTTATTTAAAAAAGCAGGGAAGCACATATTTTTTAAATGATTGCCATCAAAAGTCATTAATGTTAAAAAACAATACTTAAAAAATAAACAGGAGAGACTTCCGGGAAGATGGCAGTGTGAGCAGGGCGGCAGAAATCTCCTCCCAACACTACATTTATCTACGAAAACACAGAAAATACATCTATTCCTAAAAGAGAGACGAGAATACACAGGAAAGCGCACAGCGTGCAGCTACACCCGAGAGGACTCCAACCCCAAGAGGCGGGTAAGATACGGAGCCGCGACCCGGCGGGACCCGAGCCCTCCCCCACCCCAGCGCACCGGCGGGAGGAGAGGATTCAGAGCCGGGAGGGAGTGGAAGTGCACCCCGCGAAGTAGCCAGCCCCGGTGATCTGCGCGGGGAGCGCTGACCCACATTGCGCAGTGCAGCGGAGATTGGAGAGACAGAGCGGCAGGATCTGAGCAGGGAACGCGCCAGGGGGCTTGCAGCCGGCTCCGGGAAGGAAAAAAAAAAAGTGCGCGCTTTCTTCAGCGGTCTTAAAGAGACAGGAGCCCAGCGGAGGAGCCGGATCGCCCCAGCACACTCAGCCCAGCAGGCTGGGAGTCCTGGGAGTTTCAGACGCCTTAGCTGGCGACTGAGGAAGCGTAGCCATACTTAACACTTCTCACTGAGATCAACAGCCTCCTACTCATTCCCACCCCTGCCAGAGCGATAAAGGGCCCTGCGGAGCGGCACAGTCACAGCTGTGGAATAGTGGGGCAATAGCGCCACCTAGAGCATTCCCACAGAATCTACGTCCGGTGGGCATTTTTTTGTTTTTTTTTGTTTTGTTTTGTTTTTGTTTTTGTTTTTTCTTTTCTTTCTTTTTTTCTTTATTTCTTTTTTTCTTTTTTTTCTTTTTTCTCTTTTCTTTTTAAAGTCTTAAAGAGCCCAGCTGACATACGTGGCAACTATCAGTGACCAAATTATACAGCCATGAAAAGACAGAGGAATATGGTTCAGACCAAAATCAACCAGACAACCCCAGAGAGGGAGTCTGAAGGGATGGAAATGCACAGCCTCCCTGAAAAGAATTTAGAATAAAAGTCATAACCATGCTGATGGACCTACAGAGAAATGTGCAAGAGCTGAGGGAGGAAGTGAGGGAACTGAAGAAAGACAATACAGAAATCAAACAAGCGATCGACGGGCTTAACAGCAGAATGGATGAGATGCGAGAGACTGTTAATGGAATAGAAAACAGAGAACAGGAGTACAGAGCAGCTGAGGCAGAGAGAGATAAAAGGATTTCTAGGAATGAAAGAATATTAAGAGAACTGTGTGACCAATCCAAACGGAACAATATTCGCATTATAGGAGTACCAGAGGAAGAAGAGAGAGAAAAAGGGATAGAAAGTGTCTTTGAAGAAATAATTGCTGAAAACTTTCCCTCGCTGGGGAAGGAAGTAGTCTCGCAGTCCACCGAAGCTCATAGATCTCCCAACACAAGGGACCCAAGGAAGACAACACCAAGACACATAATAATTAAGATGGCAAAGATCAAAGATAAAGACAGGGTATTAAAGGCAGCTAGAGAGAGAAAAAAGATCACCTACAAAGGAAAACCCATCAGACTATCATCAGACTTCTCAACAGAAACCTTACAGGCCAGAAGAGAATGGCATGATATATTTAACGTTATGAAACAGAAGGGCCTCGAACCAAGAATATTGTATCCAGCACGATTATCATTTAAATATGATGGAGGGATTAAACAATTTCCAGACAAACGAAAGTTGAGAGAGTTTGCCTCTCATAAACCACCACTACAGGATATCTTAAATGGACTGCTCTAGATGGAAGCACACCTAAGGCTAAAAAGATGTCACCAGAGAAAAAAAAATCATAGCAAAGAAAGCAGACCATCCAAATACTAACTAAAGGCAAAGAATAAAACACCTATTATAGAAAGAATGGAGGAGGAGGAATAAGAAGGAGAGAAATAAAGAAACATCAGACTGTGTTTACAATAACTTAACAAGAAAGTTAAGTTAGATTGTTAGATAGTAAAGAAGCAACCCTTGAACCCTTGGTAACCACGAATCTAAAGCCAGCAATGGCAATAAGTACATACCTATCAATAATCACCCTAAATGTAAATGGACTGAATGCACCAATCAAAAGACACAGAGTAACAGAATGGATAAAAAGCAAGACCCATCTATATGCTGCCTACAAGAAACTCACCTCAAATCCAAAGATATACACAGACTAAAAGTGAAGGGATGGAAAAAGATATTTCATGCAAACAACAAAGAGAAAAAAGCAGGTGTTGCAGTACTTGTATCAGACAAAATAGACTTCAAAACGAAGAAAGTAGCAAAAGATAAAGAAGGACATTACATAATGATAAAGGGGTCAGTCCAACAAGAAGATATAACCATTATAAATATATATACACCCAACACAGGAGCGCCAGCATATGTGAGACAAATACTAACAGAATTAAAGGAGGAAATAGACAGCAATGCATTCATCTAGGAGACTTCAACACACCACTCACTCCAGAGGACAGATCAACCAGACAGAAAATAAGTAAAGACACAGAGGCACTGAACAACACACTAGAACAGATGGACCTAACAGACATCTACAGAACTCTACACCCAAAAGCAACAGGATACACATTCTTCTCAAGTGCACATGGAACATTTTCCAGAATAGACCACATACTAGGCCACAAAAAGAACCTCAGTAATTTCAAAAATATTGAAATCCTACCAACCAACTTCTCAGATCACCAAGGTATAAAACTAGAAATAAATTTTAGAAAGAAATCAAAAAGGCTCACAAATACATGGAGACTTAACAACACTCTCCTAATTAATCAATGGGTTAACGACCAAATCAAAACAGAAATCAAAGAATATATGGAGACTAATGACAACAACAACACAAAGCCACAACTTCTGTGGGACGCAGCAAAGGCAGTTCTAAGAGGAAAGTATATTGCAATCCAGGCCTATTTAAAGAAGGAAGAACATTCCCAAATGAATAGTCTAAAGACACAATTACTGAAATTGGAAAAAGAAGAACAAATGAGGCCCAAAGTCACCAGAAGGAGGGACATAATAAAGATTAGAGAAGAAATAAATAAAATTGAGAAGAATAAAACAATAGAAAAAATCAATAAAACCAAGAGCTGGTTCTTTGAAAAAATAAACAAAATAGATAAACCCCTAGCCAGACTCATTAAGAGAAAAAGAGAATCTACACACATAAACACAATCAGAAATGAGAAAGGAAAAATCACGACGGACCCCACAGAAATACAAAGAATCATAAGAGAATATTATGAGAATCTATATGCTAACAAGCTGGAAAACATAGAAGAAATGGACAACTTCTTAGAAAAATACAACCTTCCAAGACTGACCAAGCAAGAAACAGAAAAACTAAACAGACCAATCACCAGTGACGAAATCGAATTGGTAATCAAAAAACTACCCAAGAACAAAACCCCTGGGCCTGATGGATTCACCTCTGAATTCTACCAGACATATAGAGAAGAAATAACACCGATTCTCCTTAAAGTTTTCCAAAAAATAGAAGAGGAGGGAATACTTCCAAACTCATTCTATGAAGCCAGCATCACTCTAATACCAAAACCGGGCAAAGACCTCACCAAAAAAGAAAATTACAGACCAATATCCCTGATGAACGTAGATGCAAAAATACTCAACAAAATATTAGCAAACCGAATTCAAAAATACATCAAGAGGATCATACACCATGATCAAGTGGGATTCATCCCAGGGATGCAAGGATGGTACAACATTCGAAAATCCATCAACATCATCCACCACATCAACAAAAAGAAGAACAAAAACCACATGATCATCTCCATAGATGCTGAAAAAGCATTTGACAAAATTCAGCATCCATTCCTGATTAAAACTCTCAACAAAATGGGTATAGAGGGCAAGTACCTCAACATCATAAAGGCTATATATGACAAACCCACAGCTAACATCATACTTAACGGCGAGACGCTGAAAGCTTTTCATCTAAGATCGGGAACAAGACAAGGATGCCCACTCTCTCCACTGTTATTCAACATAGTACTGGAGGTCCTAGCCACAGCAATCAGACAAAACAAAGACATACAAGGCATCCAGATTGGTAAAGAAGAAGTCAAATTGTCACTATTTGCAGATGACATGATACTGTACATAAAAAACCCTAAAGATTCCATTCCAAAACTACTAGAACTAATATCTGAATTCAGCAAAGTTGCAGGATACAAAATTAACACACAGAAATCTGTTGCTTTCCTATACACTAATGATGAACTAACAGAAAGAGAAATCAGAAAAACAATTCCATTCACAATTGCATCAAAAAGAATAAAATACCTAGGAATAAACCTAACGAAGGAAGTGAAAGACCTGTACTCTGAAAACTACAAGACACTCCTAAGAGAAATTAAAGAGGACACTAAAATGGAAATGCATCCCATGCTCTTGGCTAGGAAGAATAAATATTGTCAAAATGGCTATACTACCTAAAGCAATCTACAGATTCAATGCAATCCCTATCAAACTACCAACAGCTTTCTTCAATGAACTGGAACAAATAATTCTAAAATTCATATGGAACCACAAAAGACCCCGAATAGCCAAAGCAATCCTGAGAAGGAGGAATAAAACAGGGGGAATTACACTCCCTGACTTCAAGCTCTACTACAAAGCCACAGTAATCAAGACAATTTGGTATTGGCACAAAAACAGACCCACAGACCAGTGGAACAGAATAGAAAATCCAAACATTAACCCAAACATATACAGTCAATTAATATTTGATAAAGGAGCCTTGGATATACAATGGGGAGATGACAGCCTCTTCAGCAGCTGGTGTTGGAAAAACTGGACAGCTACATGTAAGAGAATGAAACTGGACTACTGTCTAGCCCCATACACAAAGGTAAACTCAAGGTGGATCAAAGACCTGAATGTAAGTCATGAAACCATAAAACTCTTAGAAAAAAACATAGGCAAAAATCTCTTGGACATAAACATGAGCAACTTCTTCATGAACATATCTCCCCGGGCAAGGGAAACAAAAGCAAAAATGAACAAGTGGGACTATATCAAGCTGAAAAGCTTCTGTACAGCAAAGGACACCATCATTAGAACAAAAGGACATCCTACAATATGGGAGAATGTATTCATAAAAAACATATCTGATAAAGGGTTGACATCCAAAATATATAAAGAACTCATGCACCTTAACAACCAGAAAGCAAATAATCCAATTAAGAAATGGGCAGAGGACATGAATAGACACTTCCCTAAAGAAGAAATTCAGATGGCCAACAGGCACATGAAAAGATGCTCCACATCGCTAATCATCAGAGAAATGCAGATTAAAACCACAATGAGATATCACCTCACACCAGTGAGGATGGCCAACATCCAAAACACAAACAACAACAAATGTTGGCGAGGATGTGGAGAAAAGGGAACCCTCCTACACTGCTGGTGGTAGTGCAAATTAGTTCAACCATTGTGGAAAGCAGTATGGAGGTTCCTCAAAAAACTCAAAATAGAAATACCATTTGACCCAGGAATTCCACTCCTAGGAATTTACCCTAAGAATGCAGCAGCCCAATTTGAAAAGGACAGATGCACCCCTATGTTTATTGCAGCACTATTTACAATAGCCAAGAAATGGAAGCAACGTAAGTGTCCATCAGTAGATGAATGGATAAAGAAGAGGTGGTACATATACACAATGGAATATTATTCAGCCATAAGAAGAAAACAAATCCTACCATTTGCAACAACATGGATGGAGCTAGAGGGTATTATGCTCAGTGAAATAAGCCAAGCCGAAAAAGACAAGTATCAAATGATTTCACTCATATGTGGAGTATAAGAACAAAGAAAAAATACTGAAGGAACAAAACAGCAGCAGACTCACAGAACCAAGAACGGACTAATAGTTACCAAAGGGAAAGGGACTGGGGAAAATGGGCGGGAAGGGAGGGATAAGAGGGAAAAAGGGGCATTACGATTAGCAGATGTAATGTTGGGGGGCATGGGGAGGGCAGTACAACTCAGAGAAGACAAGTAGTGATTCTATAGCATCTCACTATGCTGATGGACAGTGACTGTAATGGGGTTGGTGGAGGGGACCTGATGAAGGGGTAGTTTAATAACCATAATATTGCACATGTAATTGTAGATTAATGATACCAAAATAAATTATATATTAAAAAAAAGAACAAAGCAAAAACTGAAGGAACAAAACAGCAGCAGACTTACTGACTCCAAGAAGGGACTAGTGGTTACCAAAGGGGAGGAGTTGGGGAGTTTGGGTGGGGAGGGAGAAGAGGATTAAGGGGCACTATAATTCACAATCACAATATAGGTAGGCCTCAGGGAAGGCAGTACAGCATGGAGAAGACAAGTAATAACTCTATAGCATCTTAATAAGCTGATAGATAGTGACCGCAATAGAGAGGGTGAGGACTTGATAATATGGGTAAATGTTGAAATCACAATGTTGTTCATGTGAAACCTTCATAAGATTGTATATCAATGATACTTTAGTAAAAAAAAGGAAGATAGGGACAGAAATTGCCTGGCTCCTTTAGAAGGAGATTATTGCAAGGGGGCTGCAAGCTGGGTAAATTAGTAAGAAGCTGATGTTCAGATTCTATTTGGCTGATCTCAGTGCATCCGAATTCCACTTCACCATCCTAGTCAAGCCTACTGACTGGAAAACCACAAGAAAGGGGAGCAAGAAAGAAGAATGGACTTTGTATTACCAGAAAGAAGGTGTGTGTGGCCTGCAGTAATAAAATTTCCATGAGATTCGGAAATTAACTGAAGAATTCCTTAAGATTTATGGATGGGATGTAATGGGTATCTACCTGTTCCCTCCCTCTGTTCAAGGCAAGACCATATGGACATAAGTATTTTTTCTGAGATAACATCAGTATCCTAACTCCATACATTGTCCCTGATTAGCAGGAATGTACAAGAAAGTGGTAAAGAAAGCCAATAAATCAATAATCATCAATGATGTCAGATGTGACAAGAGGGACACTGGGACCATAAAGGAGAGTTTAAAAAAAAAGAAATAAAAAGAGGGATTTATTCAGGGGGCACTCTTACCACTTCAATGAGGAAAAGTACAATAAAACTATATACATTTTTAACATCACAATTTTGTCTGGTATTACCTTAAGCTGTATATAAACATAGAAAACACCCAGAAACTGAAGGGTTCCCACTTTGGAAAGGAAGTCTGTAGACAAAGATCAACTTTGCTCATTTTCTTAGTGGGTGGTATGTGCAGCTCTACAGGCCTAAAATTTAGCAGAAATGTTGTTTTAATTATACTTCTTATACATCTGACACCTGCTAACATGACTGATAAAAAGGAATTTCCAATTAAAGAGTCTTCACTCCCAGGAAGTTCACACTAACGTTATTACTGAATAACAAAAATCCATGTGTGACTATTTTTATGGCCTGGCTGATGACATACAGATAATGGAATATATTTTTTCCAACCAAAAATTGGAACAGATTGTTTATCAAGATTTTCTTTCCTGATTTGCTAATGTATTATGAACATTCTTACAAATGAATAAGAATTAAACCACATTTAGTCATACAGTTATATTTTCTTAATTTAAAATAAAATAGTAAAAAATTGAAACTGTTCTAGAAATACCTGTGTGTATTTTTTTTAGTTATTTGTACAATTAATATGTTGGTAACTATTCCAGCTATACTTCAACTACAATCCTGCATCTCTCAGTCCCTTCCATGTTACTGTCTTGCCACCATACTTGAACATCTGTTTTGTTTGTACCTGCTGAATTCTGCAAAGAAAGTTGGCTCCACTACAAATGTATGTCATTTCATCTCAGTTAAGCCTTACATACAATTGGCAATTCTTTAATTTACCCCTATGTTGATTCCCCTTAAGCAGATGCTCAAAATTCTTTCCCTTCTCATAAGCTCTCAATATTCAAAGTAGAAAATCAAAGGAAACTGAACAATTTATAAACTGCATAATTCATGAAAATGTCCCTGAAATTGGATTTAAATCTGCATATTAAAGAGGGAAATTGTAATACTTCCGGGAAGATGGCGGTGTGAGCAGGGCGGCAGAAATCTCCTCCCAACACTATATTTATCTACGAAAACACAGAAAATACATCTATTCCTAAAAGAGAGAGACGAGAATACACAGGAAAGCGCACAGCGTGCAGCTACACCCGAGAGGACTCGGCACCCCAAGAGGCGGGTAAGATACGGAGCCGCGACCGGAGGGACCCGAGCACTCCCCCACCCCAGCGCACCGGCGGGAGGAGAGGATTCAGAGACAGGAGGGAGTGGAAGTACACCCCGCGAAGTAGCCAGCCCCGGTGATCTGCGCAGGGAGCGCTGACCCACATTGCGCAGTGCAGCAGAGATTGGAGAGACAGAGGGGCAGAATCTGAGCAGGGAACGCGCCAGGGTGCTTGCAGCCGGCTCCCGGGAAGGGAAAAAAAAAAAGCGCGTGCTTTCTTCAGCAGTCTTAAAGAGACAGGAGCCCAGCGGAGGAGCCGGATTGCCCCAGCACACTCAGCCCAGCAGGCTGGGAGTCCTGGGGAGTTTCAGACGCCTTAGCTGGCAACTGAGGAAGCGTAGCCATACTTAACACTTCTCACTGAGATCAACAGCCTCCTATTCGTTCCCACCCCTGCCAGAGCGATAAAGGGCCCTGCGGAGCGGCACAGTCACAGCTGTGAAATAGTGGGGCAACAGCGCCACCTAGAGCATTCCCACAGAATCTACGTCCGGTGGGCATTTTTTTTGTTTTTTTGTTTGTTTTGTTTTCTGTTTTGTTTTTGTTTTTTCTTTTCTTTCTTTTTTTCTTTTCTTCTTTCTTTCTTTCTTTCTTTTTTTTCTTTTTTTTTCTCTCTCTTTTTTTTTCTTCTCTTTTTAAAGTCTTAAAGAGCCCAGCTGACATACGTGGCAACTATCAGTGACCAATTATATAGCCATGAAAAGACAGAGGAATATGGTTCAGACTAAAATCAACCAGACAACCCCAGAGAGGGAGTCTGAAGGGATGGAAATGCACAGCCTTCCTGAAAAAGAATTCAGAATAAAAGTCATAACCATGCTGATGGACCTACAGAGAAATGTGCAAGAGCTGAGGGAGGAAGTGAAGGAACTGAGGAAAGACAATGCAGAAATCAGACAAGCGATCGAGGGGCTTAACAGCAGAATGGATGAGATGCAAGAGACTGTTAATGGAATAGAAAACAGAGAACAGGAATACAGAGCAGCTGAGGCAAAGAGAGATAAAAGGATTTCTAGGAATGAAAGAATATTAAGAGAACTGTGTGACCAATCGAAACAGAACAATATTCGCATTATAGGAATACCAGAGGAAGAAGAGAGAGAAAAAGGGATAGAAAGTGTCTTTGAAGAAATAATTGCTGAAAACTTTCCCTCGCTGGGGAAGGAAGTAGTCTCGCAGTCAACCGAAGCTCATAGATCTCCCAACACAAGGGACCCAAGGAAGACAACACCAAGACACATAATAATTAAGATGGCAAAGATCAAAGATAAAGACAGGGTATTAAAGGCAGCTAGAGAGAGAAAAGATCACCTACAAAGGAAAACCCATCAGACTATCATCAGACTTCTCAACAAAAACCTTACAGGCCAGAAGAGAATGGCATGATATATTTAATGTTATGAAACAGAAGGGCCTCGAACCAAGAATATTGTATCCAGCACGATTATCATTTAAATATGATGGAGGGATTAAACAATTTCCAGATAAACAAAAGTTGAGAGAGTTTGCTTCTCATAAACCACCACTACAGGATATCTTAAATGGACTGCTCTAGATGGAAGCACACCTAAGGCTAAAAAGAAGTCACCAGAGAAAATAAAATCATAGCAAAGAAAGCAGACCATCCAAATACTAACTAAAGGCAAAGAATAAAACACCTATTATAGAAAGAATGGAGGAGGAGGAATAAGAAGGGAGAGAAAGAAAGAAACATCAGACTGTGTTTACAATAACTTAACAAGAAAGTTAAGTTAGATTGTTAGATAGTAAAGAAGCAACCCTTGAACCCTTGGTAACCACGAATCTAAAGCCAGCAATGACAATAAGTACATACCTATCAATAATCACCCTAAATGTAAATGGACTGAATGCACCAATCAAAAGACACAGAGTAATGGAATGGATACGAAAGCAAGACCTATCTATATGCTCCTTACAAGAGACTCACCTCAAACCCAAAGATATATTCAAACTAAAAGTGAAGGGATGGGAAGAGATATTTCATGCAAACAAAGAGAAAAAAGCAGGTGTTGCAGTACTTGTATCAGACAAAATAGACTTCAAAACGAAGAAAGTAGCAAAAGATAAAGAAGGACACTACATAATGATAAAGGGGTCAGTCCAGCAAGAAGATATAACCATTATAAATATATATGCATCCAACACAGGAGCACCAGCATATGTGAGACAAATACTAACAGAATTAAAGGAGGAAATAGACAGCAATGCATTCATCTTAGGAGACTTCAACACACCACTCACTCCAGAGGACAGATCAACCAGACAGAAAATAAGTAAAGACACAGAGGCACTGAACAACACACTAGAACAGATGGACCTAACAGACATCTACAGAACTCTACACCCAAAAGCAACAGGATACACATTCTTCTCAAGTGCACATGGAACATTTTCCAGAATAGACCACATACTAGGCCACAAAAAGAACCTCAGTAATTTCAAAAATATTGAAATCCTACCAACCAACTTCTCAGATCACCAAGGTATAAAACTAGAAATAAATTTTAGAAAGAAATCAAAAAGGCTCACAAATACATGGAGACTTAACAACACTCTCCTAATTAATCAATGGGTTAACGACCAGATCAAAACAGAAATCAAAGAATATATGGAGACTAATGACAACAACAACACAAAGCCACAACTTCTGTGGGACGCAGCAAAGGCAGTTCTAAGAGGAAAGTATATTGCAATCCAGGCCTATTTAAAGAAGGAAGAACATTCCCAAATGAATAGTCTAAAGACACAATTACTGAAATTGGAAAAAGAAGAACAAATGAGGCCCAAAGTCACCAGAAGGAGGGACATAATAAAGATCAGAGAAGAAATAAATAAAATTGAGAAGAATAAAACAATAGAAAAAATCAATAAAACCAAGAGCTGGTTCTTTGAAAAAATAAACAAAATAGATAAACCCCTAGCCAGACTCATTAAGAGAAAAAGAGAATCTACACACATAAACACAATCAGAAATGAGAAAGGAAAAATCACGACGGACCCCACAGAAATACAAAGAATCATAAGAGAATATTATGAGAATCTATATGCTAACAAGCTGGAAAACATAGAAGAAATGGACAACTTCTTAGAAAAATACAACCTTCCAAGACTGACCAAGCAAGAAACAGAAAAACTAAACAGACCAATCACCAGTGACGAAATCGAATTGGTAATCAAAAAACTACCCAAGAACAAAACCCCTGGGCCTGATGGATTCACCTCTGAATTCTACCAGACATATAGAGAAGAAATAACACCGATTCTCCTTAAAGTTTTCCAAAAAATAGAAGAGGAGGGAATACTTCCAAACTCATTCTATGAAGCCAGCATCACTCTAATACCAAAACCGGGCAAAGACCTCACCAAAAAAGAAAATTACAGACCAATATCCCTGATGAACGTAGATGCAAAAATACT
Source organism: Smutsia gigantea (assembly GCA_032199065.1). Taxonomy (NCBI): domain Eukaryota; kingdom Metazoa; phylum Chordata; class Mammalia; order Pholidota; family Manidae; genus Smutsia; species Smutsia gigantea. Next base: position 89,388 of record JAVSCE010012181.1, read on the forward strand.
CAACAAAATATTAGCAAACCGAATTCAAAAATACATCAAGAGGATCATACACCATGATCAAGTGGGATTCATCCCAGGGATGCAAGGATGGTACAACATTCGAAAATCCATCAACATCATCCACCACATCAACAAAAAGAAGAACAAAAACCACATGATCATCTCCATAGATGCTGAAAAAGCATTTGACAAAATTCAGCATCCATTCCTGATTAAAACTCTCAACAAAATGGGTATAGAGGGCAAGTACCTCAACATCATAAAGGCTATATATGACAAACCCACAGCTAACATCATACTTAACGGCGAGACGCTGAAAGCTTTTCATCTAAGATCTGGAACAAGACAAGGATGCCCACTCTCTCCACTGTTATTCAACATAGTACTGGAGGTCCTAGCCACAGCAATCAGACAAAACAAAGACATACAAGGCATCCAGATTGGTAAAGAAGAAGTCAAATTGTCACTATTTGCAGATGACATGATACTGTACATAAAAAACCCTAAAGATTCCATTCCAAAACTACTAGAACTAATATCTGAATACAGCAAAGTTGCAGGATACAAAATTAACACACAGAAATCTGTTGCTTTCCTATACACTAATGATGAACTAACAGAAAGAGAAATCAGAAAAACAATTCCATTCACAATTGCATCAAAAAGAATAAAATACCTAGGAATAAACCTAACGAAGGAAGTGAAAGACCTGTACTCTGAAAACTACAAGACACTCCTAAGAGAAATTAAAGAGGACACTAACAAATGGAAAAGCATCCCATGCTCTTGGCTAGGAAGAATCAATATTGTCAAAATGGCTATACTACCTAAAGCAATCTACAGATTCAATGCAATCCCTATCAAACTACCAACAGCTTTCTTCAATGAACTGGAACAAATAATTCTAAAATTCATATGGAACCACAAAAGACCCCGAATAGCCAAAGCAATCCTGAGAAGGAGGAATAAAACAGGGGGAATTACACTCCCTGACTTCAAGCTCTACTACAAAGCCACAGTAATCAAGACAATTTGGTATTGGCACAAAAACAGACCCACAGACCAGTGGAACAGAATAGAAAATCCAAACATTAACCCAAACATATACAGTCAATTAATATTTGATAAAAGTGCCTTGGATATACAATGGGGAGATGACAGCCTGTTCAGCAGCTGGTGCTGGAAAAACTGGACAGCTACATGTAAGAGAATGAAACTGGACTACTGTCTAGCCCCATACACAAAGGTAAACTGAAGGTGGATCAAAGATTTGAATGTAAGACATGAAACCATAAAACTCTTAGAAAAAAACATAGGCAAAAATCTCATGGACATAAACATGAGCAACTTCTTCATGAACATATCTCCCGGGCAAGGGAAACAAAAGCAAAAATGAACAAGTGGGACTATATCAAGCTGAAAAGCTTCTGTACAGCAAAGGACACCATCAGTAGAACAAAAAGACATCCTACAGTATGGGAGAATATATTCATAAAAAACGTATCTGATAAAGGGTTGACATCCAAAATATATAAAGAACTCATGCACCTTAACAAACAGAAAGCAAATAATCCAATTAAGAAATGGGCAGAGGACATGAATAGACACTTCTCCAAAGAAGAAATTCAGATGGCCAACAGGCACATGAAAAGATGCTCCACATCGCTAATCATCAGAGAAATGCAGATTAAAACCACAATGAGATATCACCTCACACCAGTGAGGATGGCCAACATCCAAAACACAAACAACAACAAATGTTGGCGAGGATGTGGAGAAAAGGGAACCCTCCTACACTGCTGGTGGGACTGCAAATTAGTTCAACCATTGTGGAAAGCAGTATGGAGGTTCCTCAAAAAACTCAAAATAGAAATACCATTTGACCCAGGAATTCCACTCCTAGGAATTTACCCTAAGAATGCAGCAGCCCAATTTGAAAAGGACAGATGCACCCCTATGTTTATTGCAGCACTATTTACAATAGCCAAGAAATGGAAGCAACCTAAGTGTCCATCAGTAGATGAATGGATAAAGAAGATGTGGTACATATACACAATGGAATATTATTCAGCCATAAGAAGAAAACAAATCCTACCATTTGCAACAACATGGATGGAGCTAGAGGGTATTATGCTCAGTGAAATAAGCCAAGCCGAAAAAGACAAGTATCAAATGATTTCACTCATATGTGGAGTATAAGAACAAAGAAAAAAACTGAAGGAACAAAACAGCAGCAGACTCACAGAACCCAAGAACGGACTAATAGTTACCAAAGGGAAAGGGACTGGGGAAAATGGGCGGGAAGGGAGGGATAAGAGGGAAAAAGGGGCATTACGATTAGCAGATGTAATGTTGGGGGGGCACGGGGAGGGCAGTACAACTCAGAGAAGACAAGTAGTGATTCTATAGCATCTCACTACGCTGATGGACAGTGACTGTAATGGGGTTGGTGGGGGGGACCTGATGAAGGGGTAGTTTAATAATCGTAATATAGCACATGTAATTGTAAATTAATGATAATAAAATAAATTATATTAAAAAAAAAGTCTGCAAAAGAAAAAAAGAAAAGAAAAAAGAAAGATCCTTTATTCAAAAGGAAATATGCACCCCTATATTTATTGCAGCACTATTTACAATAGCCAAGAAATGGAAGCAACCTAAGTGTCCCTCAGTAGATGAACGGATAAAGAAGTGGTACATATGCATAATGGAATATTATTCAGCCATAAGAAGGAAACAAATCCTGCCATTTGCAACAACATGGATGGAGCCGGAGTATATTATGCTCAGTGAAATAAGCCAAGTGGAGAAAGACAAGTGCCAAATGATTTCCCTCATTTGTGGGGTACAAGAACACAGCAAAACTGAAGGAACAAAATAGCAGCAGACTCAGTGACTCCAAGAAGGAACTTGTGGTTACCAAAGGGGAGGGGTGTGGGAGGGTGGGTGAGGAGTGAAAGAGAAGGGGACTGAGGGGTACTATAACTAGCAATCACTAATAGGTAGGTCACGGGGAAGACAGTCCAGCACAGAGAAGACGAATAATGACTCTATAGCATCTTACTACACTGATAGACAGTGGCTACAGTGGGTCGGGGGTGAGGACTTGATAATATGGGTGAATGTTGAAACCACGATGTTGTTCATGTGAAAACTTCATTAGATTGTATATCAATGATACTTTAAAGAAAAAGGAATTCATTAAAAGTATACCTTATGTCATCTTAAAAAAAAACACTGTGATGGGTAAAAACTTCTACGTTTACTTCAGTTTCTAGAATTTACGAGACTAAGCCCCAGAATGAGCCAGAGCAGAGAACAGGTATTTGATTTTTTGGGGTCAGGTGTTCAATCTGTCATATAATTGCCCACATTCTCAGTAATAAAATTAAAAGAAGTAATTTCCCTTCCCCACCTGTGCTCTTGTCAGGTGGATTTAGCCATCCCTCAGTACATCCTTGCCATAGCCCAGCCCCCCAACCACCACCATGGTCTCCCCCATTCATGCTTGCTCACCCAGGAAGATACAGCAGGTTTGCTCACCTGTTTTCCCTGTCCAATCTGTTCTTCAGACAGCTGCCCAGGGACCTGTGAAGAAGCTACCACACCACTCCATTCCTTAGAATCTTCTGAAAGGTTCTTTCCCAAGAAACTGGAACTTCAGTTTCCAAGAGTGGTACTTCCACCACCCACTTCTTTAAATCCATTTCCTACCACAAGCAACTGATGCCTGAATCAACTCTGAATATCCCAAAGCCCTGCCTGGTCCCTGTGTGATGCTCATGGTTCTACTGAGAGCACTTTTCCACCGTCTGCTACTGGGCTAGCAAGGTCCTTTGAACTGCTACAGCTCCACTAAAATGGTACCACTCTGTTGCTTTCTGTGACTTATATTAGCCAAATTAATCATTTCCTCATCTGCTTTGTCAGAAAAATACATCCCACATATTCCCAGTTATTAGATGCATGTATTTTTCATGTTCTGTTGAAATTGGTATACATATGACAATCACCACTGGCCAAGGTGTCGGTTATGAACGTTATTGCCCACATATGGGTGTCAGAGGCTGGAGTGAAATTCCGAGGATGATATTGGAGAGAGCTTTTTAAAGAAATTCTATATCACCAACTCTCCAGATAGAACAGAGAACAGTGTTGTGTAAAAAAATACTGCATCAGTGAGTCTTAGTTCAAAAGTAATCCAGAGAATGCAAATGGTGAGCATGAATAAGTTTAGGAATATCTTAAGTAATATGCCTGACTTATATTTTCCTGTTTATATATGCATGAGTGATATATTATTAAAATTTATGTCTAAAGGGATTAAGTTCTTCATATAAGTACCAAATAGTAACTTTAAGAAAATGAAAGAAGCAAAGTCACTAAAAATGGTGGAGCAGGGAACTGCAAGGCTCTGTCCCTCCCCAGTAACGACTGGCAAAATCTGTCAGAATCAACATTCATAGAACTCTGGAATCTGGTCTCAAACTAACACCAACCAGGGGAAAGTATAATGAAGAAAGAAGCCACTGCATTGCAATAAGAAAGCCCTGTGGCATTTTTAATTTCCCGTGTTTACATTTTCCAGGTTCCTGGCAGTCATGAAGATAGAAGCCTGACTTCCTAGTGAAGGTTGCTAGTGCCAGAGGGAGGGACAGACTGTATTCTCAATGAACTATGCTTGTGTGTTTGAATTTTTCCAGTGGCTCCCTGAGAGACTGGAGGAAGGGGAGGCACTTGGGCATTTGCCAGAAGCATCTAAGGGCAGAACTACTGGCTGTAGCAGCTAGGGCAAACAATAGAAAGACCAAAAGCCCTGGGAAAGAAGCCTTTGGGAGATGTGCGGGGGCAAGGAGCTTTTAAAAGCTCCTGCATGTACCAGGGAATTAAGAAGTCCAGATGCATGTCCGGGATGTTCAGAAAAGGACTGAGAAGACCTTACATTTCACTTCTGTCTTTAGGGTTCACTCACAAAGTGCGAGCTAAGGCAGAATCAATGACAGCCTGGCTAGGCACTAAAGGAATGTCCCAACACAGCCAATCTACGGAAACTGAAAGAGCATTTATTCCTTTTTCTTTTTTTTCCCCCGTATATTTTTTATTTTGGCTTTGGGCCTCCAAAGTAACTGTAAAATACAAGCTGACCACAGAGCTAATGAGACAGATTTCAATGGTCACACACAACAAACACAGATGTTATTAAAATAGCCCTTAAAAGTTACTAAATAATAGCAGCCCAAAGAAAACATCAACAAAAACTATAAGGAGGGAAATCTGATTTCCAGAGTTGCTACATTACAATATTCAAAATGTCTGGTTTATGGCAAAAATTATGAGGCAAGCAAAGAAAGCATGACACATTCCCAGGGAAGAAATAAATTAATAGAAATGTCCCCAAGGAAACAGAGACATTGGATTTACTACACAAACTCTAAATCACCTGTGTTGACAGCTTCAGAGGTGAGTTCTACCAAACATTTAAAGAACCTATTCTTTTCAAAATATTCCAAAAAATTGAAGAGGAAGGAACACTTCAGCTTCATTCTATGAGGCCAGGATCTATGTCTACAAATCAGTGTGACACACCACATTAACAAAATGAAGGATAAAAATCATAAGACCATCACAATAGATGCAGAAAAATCATTTGACAAAATTCAACATCCATTTATGATAAAAACTCTCAACAAAATAAAGTGGGTATAGAAGGAACATATCTAAATATAATAAAGCCCATATATGAAAACTCACAACTAACATCACAGAGTGAAAAGCTAAAAGTTTTCTTGAGAAAAAAAGTCAGAGGTTTCAAATGCTCCCAGATTTCAAATTATACTAGAAAGATGTAGTAAGCAAAATAGTATGGTACTCACACAGGAGCAGACACACAGATCAGTGGAACAGAATAGAGAGCCCAGAAATGAACCCACACTTATATGGGGGAAAAGGAGCCAAGAATATACAAGGGGAAAAACATGCTTACTCTCTTCAGTAAATAGTTTTTGGGAAAACTGGACAGCTACATGCAGAAGAATAAAACTGGACCAATTTCTTACACCACAAACAAAAGCAAACTCAAAATGGGTTAAAGACTTAACTATAAGAACTGAAACAATAAAATTATTGAAAGAAAACATAGGCAGTAAATTCTTGGAAATTGGTCTCAGCAATATTTTTTTGTATCTATCTCCACAAGCAAGGGAAACAAAAGCAACTATGACTATATCAAACTAAAAAGCTGTTGCACAGCAAAGGAAATCCACAACAAAGTGAAAATGCACCCTACCGTAGGAAGGAAGATAAATGCAAATATATCTGATAAGTGGTTAATATCCAAAATATATTAAGAACTCAACAACAAAAAAGCCCCAACAGTCCAATTTAAAAAATAGGCAGAGACCTGAACAGACATTTTTCTAAAGAAGATAAACAAATGGCCAACATAGGAAAAGATGCTCCACATCACTAATCATCAGGGAAATGCAAATCAGAACCACAATAAGACATCACCACTGCACCTCCCAGAATGGCTAGTATCCAAAAGACAAGAATTAAATGTTGGAAAGGATATGGAGAAAAGGAAACCTTCATGCACTGTTGGAATGAAAAATTGGTGCAGCTGCTGTGGATAAGAGTATGGTGATTCCTCAGAAAATTAAAAATAGAAATATACAAGCTAGTAATTCTACTTCTGGGCATTTTCCAGAAGAAACAAAAATCACTAATTCAAAAAGATATATGCACCCCTATGTTTATTGCAGCATTATTTCAAGTAGCCAACCTAAATGTCTATCAATAGATGAATGGATAAAGAAGACGTGCTATATACCACACACAATGGAATATTACTCAGCCATAAAAAAATGTAATCTTGCCATTCACAAGAACATGGGTGGAGATATAGGGTATTACACTAAGTGAAATAAGTCAGGGAGAGATAAATATATGATCTTGCTCATGGAGTATAAAAAAAAAAGCAAAGGAACAAGAGAAAGATTCATAAATACAGAGAACAAACTGGTGGTTGCCAGAGGAGTGTGCTGGGCGATGAGCACAACAGGTGAAGGGGATTAAGAGGTATAATTTTCCAGTTATAAAATAAATTACAGAATGTAAAGTGCAGCATAGGGTATATAGTCAATAACACTGTAGAAACTTTGTACAGTGACAGATGGTAACTAGACTTATTGTGGTGAGCATTTCATAATGTGTATAAAAGTTGAATCACTATGGTGTATACTTGAAACTAATAATATTTATGTCAAATATACTCAATAAGTAAAAATAATAATAGTCTGTCTTAAATATGCTCAGAAAGCCAAAAAAAAAAAAACCAGGACAATGATGTATCACCAAATGTAGAATATCAACACAGATTTAGACATCATCCAACGAAACCAAATTCTGAAGCTAAAATTAAATGAAAAGTTCACTAGTGTGTTAAAACAGCAGAATCAATCAGAAGAAAAGATCAGTGAACTTGAATACAGAACAGTTGAAATTACCCAATCAAGGAAGCACAGAAAGAGAAGAATGAAGAAAATGGACAGTGCCTAGGGGACCTACAGCACACCATCAAGGATATCAACATATGCATATGGGAGTCCCACAGAAAGAGAGAGACAAAGGGTCAGAAAGAATATCTGATCACAAAAACAGCTGAGGCAGTGTGCTGGTGCTGCAGGCTCCGACCACTACCAGCACACAGACAGAATGGCAGCCCACTAACTTCATACGACCAGCTGGGGCTCCTGCAAAGGACAACCAGGCAGTGGGGAGTAGAGGCTTGAGCATGTGGGCACCACAGGACACCTCCTTCATGAAGCTATTACTTTAGGCCAGGAAGCATAACAGATCCATCTAATAGAAAGGAAGAAGCACAGAAACCCTGACAGAACAAGGAGGCAGAGGAATCTGTTCCAAACAAAGCTGCAGGACAGGACACCAGAAAGAGGGCTAAATGAGATGGAGATCACCAATTTTCTTGATAAAGATTTAGAAGTAGCAGTCATAAATACACTTACTGATTTTAAGAAAAGTATTGACTATCTTAGGAAGGACGTCAGCAAAGATATAGGAGAACTGAAAAAGAGCCAGTAAGAACTGAAGAATACAGTAACTGAAATTAAACAAAGGAGGGAATGAATAACAGACTGCTGCAAATAAAGGAGACAGTCAATGAGATGGAAATTAGAGAATAGGAACAAAATGAAACTGAGGAACACAGCAAAAAAAGGAACTCAGGAATGAAAGAATGATAAGAGAGCTGTGGAACCAATCCAAACAAAACAGTATTCACGTAATAGGGGTACCAAAAGGAGAAGAAAGAGACAAAAGGATAGAAAGTCTGAGGAAATAATTGTTGAAAACTTCACAAATCTGGGGAAGGAAATAGACACTGAGGTCATAGAAGCCAAGAGAGCCCCTAACAAAAAGAACCCAGGAAGACAACAACAAGACATAATAATTAAAACGGCAAAGATTAAGGATAAGGAGAGTACTGAGAGCAGCCGTAGAAAGAAAAAAGATTCATTACACTGGAAACCCCACCAGGCCATCAGCAGACATCTCAGTAGAAACTTTACAGGCCTGAAGGGAGTGGCATTAAATATTTAATGTACTGAAACAAAAGGACCTTCAAACAAGAATCCTCTATCAGTAAGATTATCATTTAAATTTGAAGCAGGGGTTAAACAATTTCCAGATAACTGAAGGCTCAAAGAATTTATAACAACTAAAACAGCATTACAGGATATGTTAAAGGAACTCCTGTAGATGGAAATGTTCTTAAGCCTAAATAGCTTTCACCACTGAAAATAACCCCACAGTAAAGGTAGTAGACCAATTAATTAGCAAGCAAATACAAAATTAAAACAAAAGAAGCAAAATCAACTATGCATAAACTCAATCAAGGGCTACACAAAAAGCGAAGATTATGACATCTAATATATAGAGTGTGGAGGAAGAGGAAGAAGGAATACTTTTATACTGTGTTTGAAATAAAGCAATCAGCAATGTAATATAGACTGTTACAGAGTTAGGAAGCTGTCCTTGAACCTTTGGTAACCACAAACCTAAAGCCTGTAATAGATACACAAAGAAATTTAAAAAGAGAAATCCAATCACAATACTAAAGAAAACTATCAAATAACACGAGAAGAGTATAAGAGAGGAAGAAAGGAACTGAGGACCTATAAAAACAAACAGAAAACAATAAAATGGTAGTAAGTACATACCTATCAATAAATATCCTATATGTAAATAAACTGAATGCACCAATCAAAAGACATGGGGTGGCAGAATGGATAAAGAAGACCCATTTAGGGCAGAGGACATGAACAGACACTTCTCCAAAGAAGAAATTCAGATGGCCAACAGGCACATGAAAAGATGCTCCACATCGCTAATCATCAGAGAAATGCAGATTAAAACCACAATGAGATATCACCTCACACCAGTGAGGATGGCCAACATCCAAAACACAAACAACAACAAATGTTGGCGAGGATGTGGAGAAAAGGGAACCCTCCTACACTGCTGGTGGGAATGCAAATTAGTTCAACCATTGTGGAAAGCAGTATGGAGCTTCCTCAAAAAACTCAAAATAGAAATACCATTTGACCCAGGAATTCCACTCCTAGGAATTTACCCTAAGAATGCAGCAGCCCAATTTGAAAAAGACAGATGCACCCCTATGTTTATTGCAGCACTATTTACAATAGCCAAGAAATGGAAGCAACCTAAGTGTCCATCAGTAGATGAATGGATAAAGAAGATGTACATATACACAATGGAATATTATTCAGCCATAAGAAGAAAACAAATCCTACCATTTGCAACAACATGGATGGAGCTAGAGGGTATTATGCTCAGTGAAATAAGCCAAGCCGAAAAAGACAAGTATCAAATGATTTCACTCATATGTGGAGTATAAGAACAAAGAAAAAAACTGAAGGAACAAAACAGCAGCAGACTCACAGAACCCAAGAACGGACTAATAGTTACCAAAGGGAAAGGGACTGGGGGGGATGGGTGGGAAGGGAGGGACAAGGGGGAAAAAGGGGCATTACGATTAGCAGATGTAATGTTGGGGGGGCATGGGGAGGGCTGTACAACTCAGAGAAGACAGGTAGTGATTCTATAGCATCTCACTATGCTGATGGACAGTGACTGTAAAGGGGTTGGTGGGGGCACCTGATGAAGGGGATAGTTTAATAACCATAATATTGCACATGTAATTGTAGATTAATGATACCAAAATAAATTATAAAAACATAAAAAAAGAAGACCCATTTATATGCTGCCTACAGGAGACTCACTTCAGACCCAAAGACATACAGAGAGTAAAAGTGAAAGGATGAAAGAAGATATTTCATGCAAACAATAGGAGAAAAAACAACAGGAGTTGAAGTACTTATATCAGGCAAAATAGATTTCAAAACAAAGTAACAAGAAATAAAGAAGGACATTACATAATTATAATGTCATACCAACAAGAGGATATAACCATTATAAATATCTATGCAGCTAACATAGGAATACCTCAATATGTAAAACAAATCCTAACCGAATTAAAGGGGGAAATAGATTACAACACCTTCGTTTTAGGAGACTTTAACACACCACTCACATCAATAGACAGATGAACCAGACAGAAGATAAATAGGAAAAGAGAGGCATTGAACAATACATTAGGTCAGATGGACTTAACATATCTACAGAACATTCCACCCAAAAGCAGTCGGATACACATTTTTCTCAAGTGTACGTGGAATGTTCTCCAGAATAGATCACATACTAGGCCACAAAAAGAGTCTCAATAAATTTAAAAAGATTGAAATTGTATCAAACAACTTCTGAGACCACAAAGGTATGAAACTAGAAATAAATTACACAAAGAAAACAAAAAAGCTTGCAAACACCTGGAGGCTAGACAACATGCTTATAAATAACTTATGGATCAATGACCAATTTAAAACCAATATCAAGCAATACCTGGAGACAAATGAAAACAAAAACACAACAATCCAATATTTGTGGGATACCACAGGCTATTCTGAGAGGGTATTACATAGCAATACAGGCTTACCTCAGGAAATAAGAACAATCCCAAATAAACAGTCCAAACTCACAATTAAAGAAACTAGAAAAACAAGAACAAATGAAACCCAAAGTTAGTACAAGGAGGGACATAATAAAGATCATAGCACAAATAAATAAAATAGAGCTGAATAAAACAATAGAAAAAAATCAGTGAAACCGAGAGTTGGTTTTTTGAGAAAATAAACAAAATAGATGAACCACAGCCAGACTTACCAAGAAAAAAAAGAGTACACATATAAACAAAATCAGAAACATAGAAGGAATAGTCATAACAGATACCACAGAACTACAAAGAATTACTATGAAAATTTATATGTCAGTGAATTGGACAACCTAGAAGAAATGGACAAATTCCTAGAAAAATACAACCTTCCAACATTGTCCCAGGAAGAATCAGAAAATCTGAACAGACCAATTACCAGCAATGAAATCAAATTAGTGATAAAGAAAACTCCCAAAACAAAAAAAAAAGCCAGGATCAGATGGCTTCACAGCTGCATTCCACTCTACCAAACATTTAAAGAAGAGCTAATACCAATCCTTCTTAAAGTATTCAAAAAAGTTGAAGAGGAATGAATACTTCGAAACTCATTCTATGTAGCCAGCATCACTCTAATACCAAAACCAGACAAAGACACCACAACCAAAAAATGAAAGTTATAGACCAAAATCCCTGATGAACATAGATACAAAAATCCTCAACAAAATGTTAGCAAACCAAATTCAAAAATGTATCAAAAGATCATCCATCTTGACCAAGTGGATTTATCCCGGGGATGCAAAGATGGTACAATATTTGTAAATCCATCAGTATCATACACCGCATTAACAAAAAGAAGGATAAACACCATATGATCATCTCAATAGATGCTGAAAAACCATTTGACAAAATTCAACATCCATTTATGATAAAATTCTCAACAAAATGGACATAGAGCATACATATCTCAACATAATAAAGGCCATAGATGACAAATCCACAGCCAACATCATATTTAATAGTGAAAAGCTGAAAGCTTTTCCTCTAAGGTTGGGAACAAGACAAGGATGTCCATTCTCACCATTCTTATTCAACATAGTACTGGAGGTCCTAGCCAGGCAATCAGAAAACACAAAGAGATAAAAGGCATCCAAATTGGTAAGGAAGAAGTTAAACTGTCACCATTTGCAGTTGATATTATACATAGAAAACCTTAAAGACTCAACCAAAAACTTAGAAATAGTAACTGGATTCAGCAAAGTTGTAGGATACAAAATTAATATACAGAAATCTCTTGCATTCCCATATACCAAGAACAAATTAGCAGAAAGGGAAATCAGGAAAACAACTCCATTTACAACTGCATCAAAAAGAATGAAATACCTAGGAATAAACCAAACCAAAGAGGTGAAAAACCTATACTCTGAAAACTACCAGACACTCATGAGAGAAATTAAAGAAGACACCAATAAAAGGAAATCTGTCCCATGCTCATGGATAGGAAGAATTCATGTTGTCAAAATGGCCATCCTACCCAAATAAATTTACAGATTCAATGCAATCCCTATGAAAATGCCAACAGCATTTTTCAGTGAACTAGAACAGGTATTTCTAAAATTCTAAAGAACAGATTTGGAAGCACAAAAGACCCCAAACAGCCAAAGCAATCCTGAGAAAGAAAAAAGCTGGAGGGATTACACTCCCTAACTTTAAGCTCTACTACAAAGCTACAGTAATTGAAACAGTATGCTACTAGCACAAGAACAGACCCGTAGATTACTGTATCAGAGTAGAGAGTCCAGATATAAACACATGCACATATGGTCAATTAATATATGATAAAGTAGCCATGCATATACAATGGGAAAAAGACCACCTCTTCAATAACTGATGTTGGGGAAACTAGACAACTACATGTAAGAGAATGAAACTACATTACTAACTCCATAAACAAAAGTAAACTCAAAATGTATGAAAGACCTGAATGTAAGTCGTGAAACCATAAAACTCTTAAAAGAAAACAGGAAAAAAACTCTTGAACGTAAGTATGAGAACTTTTCTCCTAGACACATCTCTTCAGACAAGAGAAACAAAATAAAAAATGAACAATTGGGACTACATCAAACTTAAAGGCTTCTGTAGAGCAAAGGACACCATCAGCAGATCAAAAAAGACAACCTACAGTATGGGAGAATATATTTGTAAATGACTCATCTGATAAGGCGTTACCATCCAAAATATATGAAGAACTCATATGCCTCAACACCCAAAAAACAAATAACCTGATTAAAAACTGGGTGGAGTACCTGAACAGACATATCTCCAAAGAAGAAATACAAATGGTCAAGAGGTACATGAAAAGATGCTCCACATCGCTAATCATAAAGGAAACCAAAATGAAAAGCACAATGAGATATCACCTCACACCAGTTAGAATGGCCACTATCCAAATGTTGGCAAGATTGTGGAATAATAGGAACCTTCCTGCACTGTTGGTGGCAATGTAAATTGGTGCAACCTCTGTAGAAAGCAATATGGAGGTTCCTCAAAAAACTAAAAATATAAATACCACTTGACCCAGTAATTCCACTTCTAGGAATTTACCCAAAGAAAACAAATAGGCTGATTCAAAAAGGTATATGCACCCCTGTGTTTAACACTGCATTATTTACAAGATATGGGAGGAACCTAAATGTCCATCAATAGATGAGTGGATAAAGAAGATGTGATACATATACACAATGGAATATTATTCAGCCATAAAGAGAAAAGAAATCTTGCCATTTGCAACAATATGGATGGAGCTAGAGGGTATTATGCTCTGTGAAAAAGCCAGATGGAGAAAGACAAATACCACATGATTTCACTTATATGTGGAATATAACAAAAAGCAAAACAGAATGAACAAAACAGCATTAGACTCATAAAGACTGAGAAGTGACTAGTGGTTACCAAGGGGGAGGAGTTAGGGTGGGTGATGGTGAGGGGTATAGAGGGGCACAGTACTTTGCAATCACAATATAAGTTGGCCATGGGGATGGTAGTACAGCATGGAGAATACAGTCAATGATTCTGTAACAATCTTCTATGTTGATAGATAGTAACTGCACCAGAAGGTGTAAGGATTTAAAAATATAGGCAACTGTTGAGCCAATGTGTTGTACATTTGTACATTGATGATACTTTAAAATGTAATTAAAAATAATAAAAAAAGAATTCCATATCCAGCAAAGATAAAGTATAAATTAAGACATGTCCAGATAAACAAAAAGGGAGTATTGCACTAGTAGACCTGCCCTACAAGAAATCTTCAAGGGAGTCTCACAGGCTGAAATGAAAGGACACTAGACAGTAATTCAAAGGCACGCACAGAAATAATTGTAAAGGCATATAAGTAAATATAAAAGTCAGTATTATTGTATTGTTGGCTTGTAAACCCTTCTTGTGTTTTAAAAGAGTTCTTTTTTGGTAAACTCTTTTGGTTTAAAAGACAAAATACACAGGACATCAGCAACAGGGCAGCATAAAACAGTGCTCCTTTTTAATCAACAAATTAGACATTCATATATGAATAAAAGCATCTTCGTGGGTCTTTTGGAACCTAATTTCTTACTCCACGGGACCCAAGAAGAGTCTCACCCACCAGTGCAGTCAGCAAGACACACACAAACCTCCAGATAGATGCCAAACCAGTGGCCCCAGCAAATAGCCTAGAACCCACTCACCACTGTCAGGCGAAGACCAGGTGAATGCTGTCCCAGGCAGGCACTCATTCATGAGAGAGAGCTTACAGAAGACCAGCATTTCTGAAGCGTGACTACAGCACACCCTAGAAAAACAAAAGAAAGAAAAATAAGAATTTGGCTACAGTAGAGGCACTAAAAAACACCTATCACCTATCATTGTGCTCATCTTCCCCCAAGGAAACACTGAACAAGGCTGATTTTCTGGTGAAGGAAAACCTGTCCTATAGGGAAATGGAAAGTGGTGAGTGAATGGTTGGCTACCCCAGCCAGGTGGGACACAATTGGAGAAAACCATTTCTCTCCACCAACACCTGGAGTACTAAAGTACTCAACCAGTGGGGGAGGGAGCGTATTGGGAAAGAATTTCAAAAGGCATTAAAGGGACTGCACTCATCAGAAAGCCCATGGGATGTACCACCCTGGGGATATCCCTACAAGATATAAGGGCAACCCCAGACACGCTAAGTACTAAACCCACACCTCCTCCCAACTCTGCTGCTGGCTCCTCGTGCATACTCCTGAGTGTGACTAGGAGAGCAAGCTCTGACAGACAGCATGCTAAAAAACAGGCCACAGTCAGCAGATGAAGAAACTACGAACTTGAGCTACAGTGCCACCTTCTGGAAAACATGAGAGGTTTCCAATATGCAGCCTGTTGAATGGTAAGAACTGAAGACATAAATGATTAAAAACACAGGCACAAGAGAAAGCAAGTAGAGTGGAGTAGATTCACCTTCACAAACAGAGTAAAAACTTAAATAACAACAATACCATAGAAATAACACCTGATCTGCCAATGGCAAAGAGCACAAAGTTAAGGAATTGCTCCTTTCAAATGTGAAAGCACAAAAGCGTAACCACAACACCTGTGAAAAATCAAGGAAAGGTGGCATCAAAAAAAAAAAAAGATAGTTGTCCAGTAACCAAGCTCAAAGGCATGGGATATTAATGTATAACTTATAAAGAATTCAAAATAATGGCTATGAAGAAACTCAATGAGTTACAAGAAAATTCCGAAAGACAATTCAAAGAAATCAGGAATAAAATAGGTGATCAAAATGAGTTTTTTCCAAAGAGATTGAAATTATAAGAAAAGAACCAAGTAGAAATTGTGGAGGTAAATAGTTCAGTGAATGAGGATGAAGAATGCAATAGAGAGCATCTGTAGCAGAGCAAACCAGATGGAAGAAACAGTCAATGAATTGGAGGATACGAACTTTGAAATAATGCAGAAGAGCAGAAGGAACAGATCTTTAAAAAGAGAAGAAAGCCCATAGAACCCATGAGCAATGGTATTCCATTCAAAAGACAAATTCAGAATATTCAATGTTCTAGGAGAAGTGAGGGAGAACGGACAGTGAGTTTATTTAAAGAAATAATAGCTGAGAATTTCCCAAACCAGGGGAAAGGCTTGGACATAAAAGTGCACAAAGCTAATAGGTCACCCACTTATCTCAATGCAAAAAGACCTTTCCTGAGGTCCTAGCGACAGCAGCCAACAACACAAAGAAATAAAAGGCATTCAGATTGCTAAGGAAGAAGTCAAACTGTCCCTGTTTGCAGATGACATGACAGTGCACATAAAAAACCCTAAAGAATCCACTCGAAAACTACTAGATCTAATATCTGAATTCAGTAAAGTTGTGGGATACAAAATTAATACACAGAAATCTGCTGCATTCCTATACACTAATGATGAACTAGCAGAAAGAGAAATCAGGAAAACAATTCCATTCACAATTGCATCCAAAAGAATAAAATACCCAGGAATAAACCTATCCAAGGAGGTGAAAGACTTATACTCTGAAAACTACAAGACACTCATGAGAGAAATTAAAGAAGATACCAATAAATGGAAACACATCCCATGCTCATGGATAGGAAGAATTAATATTGTCAAAATGGCCATCCTGCCTAAAGCAATCTACAGATCCAAGGCAATCCCTATCAAAATATGAACAGCATTCTTCAATGAACTAGAGAAAATAGTTCTAAAAGTCATATGGAACCACAAAAGAGGCCGAATAGCCAAAGAAATCCTGAGAAGGAAGAATAAAGTGGGGGGAATTATGCTCCCTGACTTCAAACTCTACTACAAAGCCACAGTAATCAAGATAATTTGGTACTCGCACAAGAACAGACCCATAGACAAATGGAACAGACTAGAGAGCCCAGATATAAACCCAAGAATATAAGGTCAATTAATATATGATAAAGGAGCCATGGATATACAATGGGAAAATGAAAGCCTCTTCAACAGCTGGTATTGGAAAACTGGACAACTACATATAAGAGAATGAAACTGGATTTGTCAAACCCCATACACAAAAGTAAAAAAATGGATCAAAGACCTGAATGTAAATCATGAAACCATAAAACTCTAAAAAAAAACATAGGCAAAAATCTCTTGGACATAAATATGAGCAACTTCTTAATGAACATATCTCCCCAGGCAAGGGAAACAAAAGCAAAAATGAACAAGTGGGACTATTTCAAACTAAAAAGCTTCTGTACAGCAAAGGACACCATCAGTAGAACAAAAAGGCATCCTACAGTATGGGAGAATATATTCATAAATGATGTATCTGATAAGGGGTTGACATCCAAATTATATAAAGGGCCCATGCACCTCAACAAACAAAAAGCAAATAAGCCAATTAAAAAATGGGCAGAGGAGCTGAACAGACACTTCTCTAAAGAAGAAATTCAGATGGCCAACAGGCACATGAAAAGATGCTCCACATCGCTAATCAAAGGAGAAATGCAAATTAAAACCACAATGAGATACCACCTCACACCAGTTAGGATGGCCACCACCCAAAAGACAAACAACAACACTAGCTGGTGAGGATGTGGAGAAGGGAACCCTCCTACACTGCTGGTGGGAATGTAAATTAGTTCAACCATTGTGGAATGCAGTATGGAGGTTCCTCAAAAAACTAAAAATAGAAATACCATTTGACCCAGGAATTCCACTCCTAGGAATTTAAGAATGCAGCAGCCCAGTTTGAAAAAGACACATGCACCCCTATGTTTATTGCAGCACTATTTACAATAGCCAAGAAATGGAAGCAACCTAAGTGTTCATCAGTAGATGAATGGATAAAGAAGAAGTGGTACATATACACAATGGAATATTATTCAGCCATAAGAAGAAAACAAATCCTACCATTTGCAACAACACGGATGGAGCTAGAGGGTATTATGCTCAGTGAAATAAGCCAGGTGGAGAAAGACAAGTATCAAATGATTTCACTCATCTGTGGAGCATAAAAACAAAGAAAAAACTGAAGGAACAAAACAGCAGCAGACTCACAGAACCCAAGAATGGACTAACAGTTACCAAAGGGAAAGGGACTGGGGAAGATAGGTGGGAAGGGAGGGATAAGGGGGGAAAAGGGGTATTACAATTAGCATACATAATGTAGCAGTGGGGGATACAGGGAAGGCAGTATAACGCAGAGAAGACAAGTAGTGATTCTATAGCATCTCACTACACTGATGGACAGTGACTGTAATGGGGTATGTGGTGGGGACTTGATAATAGAGGGAGTCTGGTTGCCATAATATTGCTCATGTAATTGTACATTGATAATAGCAAAAAAAAAAGACCCTCTCTGAGATACATGATAATGAAAATATCAGAAATCAATGACAGTATTGAAAGCAGCCAGAAGAGAAAATAGATTACTTATAAGGGAAACCTCTCCAGGATATCATCAGACTTCCCAGCAGAATCTTAACAGGCCAGAAGGGAGTGACATTAAGTATTTAATGTACTGAAACTGAAGGACCTTCAACCAAAAATTCTGTACATAGCAAGATTATCATTTAAATTTGAAGCAGGGATTAAACAATTTCCAGATAAATAAAGGTTCAAAGAATTTATAACAACTAAAACAGCATTACAGGATATGTTAAAAGAACTCCTATAGATGGAAATGTTCCAAAGGCTAAATAGATTTCCCCTGTGAATATAACCCCACAGTAAAGGTATTAAACCAATTAATTAGTACAAACAAGTACAAAATTAAAACAAAACAAAAGCAAAATTAACTATACACAAAATCAGTCAAGGGCTACACAAAAAGTGCAGATTATGACATCTAATACATACAGTGTGGAGTACTGCTTTTAGAAAGAAGAAAAAGGAAGAAAAAAGTACTTTTAGATTGTGTTTGTAATACGGTTATCAGCAATGTAATATAGACTGCTGTACAGTCAGGAAGCTATCCATGAACATTTGGTAACCACAAACCTAAAGCCTATAATAGATACACAAAAATTTAAAAAGTGAAATCCAATCACAGCACTGAAGAAAAAAATCAAACAACAAGAGAAACAAGAGAAGCATATAACAGAAGAAGAACAGAGGACCTATAAAAACAACCAGAAAACAATTAATAAAATGGTAGTGAGACATACTTATCAATAATTAACTTGAATGTAAATGGACTGAAGGCACCAATCAAAAGACACAGAGTGGCAGAATGGATAAAGAAACAAGACCCATCAATATGCTGCCTACAGGAGACTCATTCCAGACCCAAAGACATACACAGACTAAAAGTGAAGGGATGGAAGAAGATATTTCATGTAAACAATAGGAGAAAAAAAGCAGGACTTGCAGTACTTATATTAGAAAAAATAGACTTCAAAACAAAGAAAGTAATAAGAGACAAGGACATTGCATAATGATAAAGCGTCAGACCAACAAGAGCATATAACCATTACAAATATCTATGTGCCCAACATAGGAGCACCTAAATATGTAAAACAAATCCTAACAGAATTAAAAGGGGAAATAGAATGCAGTGAATTCATTTTACATCAATAGACAGATGAACCAGACAAAAAATAAACAAGGAAACAGAGGCACTGAACAACAGATCAGGTCAGATGGACTTAACAGACATCTACAAAACATTCCACCCAAAAGCAGCAGGATACACATTTTTCTCAAGCGTACATGGATTGTTCTCCAGAATAGATCACATACTAGACCACAAAAAGAACCTCAATAAATTTAAAAGATTGAAATTGTATCAAACAACTTCTGAGATCACAATGGTATAAAACTAGAAATAAATTGCACAAAGAAAAATCCTACAAACATGTGGAGGCTAAACTACATGTTTATAAAAAACCAATGGCTCGGACTTCCAGGAAGATGGCGGCGTGAGCAGGGCGGCAGAAATCTCCTCCCAACACTATATTTATCTACAAAAACACAGCAAATACATCTATTCCTAAAAGAGAGACCAGAATACACAGGAAAGCGCACAGCGTGCAGCTACACCCGAGAGCACTCGGCACCCCAAGAGGCGGTCTTAAAGAGCCCAGCTGACATACGTGGAAACTACCAGTGACCAATTCTATAGCCATGAAAAGACAGAGGAATATGGTTCAGACCAAAATCAACCAGACAACTCCAGAGAGGGAGTCTGAAGGGACGGAAATGCACAGTATTCCTGAAATAGAATTCAGAATAAAAGTCATAACCATGCTGATGGACCTACAGAGAAATGTGCAAGAGCTGAGGGAGGAAGTGAGGGAAGTGAGGAAAGACAATGCAGAAATGAGACAAGCGATCGACGGGCTTAACAGCAGACTGGATGAGATGCAAGAGACTGTTAATGGAATAGAAATCAGAGAACAAGAATACAGAGCAGCTGAGGCAGAGAGAGATAAAAGGATTTCTAGGAATGAAAGAATATTAAGAGAACTGTGTGACCAATCCAAACGGAACAATATTCGCATTATAGGCGTACCAGTGGAAGAAGAGAGACAAAAAGGGATAGAAAGTGTCTTTGAAGAAATAATTGCTGAAAACTTTCCCTCGATGGGGAAGGAAATAGTCTCGCAGTCCACCGAAACCCACAGATCTCCCAACACAAGGGACCCAAGGAATGCAACACCAAGACACATAATAATTAAGATGGCAAAGATCAAAGATAAAGACAGGGTATTAAAGGCAGCTAGAGAGAGAAAAAAGATCACCTACAAAGGAAAACCCATTAGACTATCAGACTTCTCAACAGAAACCTTACAGGCCAGCAGAGAATGGCACGATATATTTAACGTTATGAAACAGAAGGGCCTCGAACCAAGAATATTGTATCCAGCACGATTATCATTTAAATATGATGGAGGGATTAAACCATTTCTAGACAAATGAAAGTTGAGAGAATTTGCCTCTCATAAACCACCACTACAGGATATCTTAAATGGACTGCTCTAGATGGAAGCACTCCTAAGGCTAAAAAGATGTCACCAGAGAAAATAAACTCATAGCAAAGAAAGCAGACCATCCAAATACTAACTAAAGGCAAAGAATAAAACACCTAGCATATAAAGAATGGAGGAGGAATAAGAAGGGAGAGAAATAAAGAAACATCAGACCGTGTTTACAATAACTTAACAAGAAAGATAAGTTAGATTGTTAGATAGTAAATAAGCAACCCTTGAACCTTTGGTGACCACAAATCTAAAGCCAGCAATGCAATAAGTACACATCTATCAATAATCACCCTAAATGTAAATGGACTGAATGCACCAATCAAAAGACACACAGTAACAGAATGGATAAAATAGCAAGACCCATCTATATGCTGCCTACAATAAACTCACCTCAAATCCAAAGATATACATAGACTAAACGTGAAGGGATGGAAAAAGATATTTCATGCAAACAACAAAGAGAAAAAAGCAGGTGTTGCAATACTTGTATCAGACAAAATACACTTCAAAATGAAGAAAGTAGCAAGAGATAAAGAAGGACATTACATAATGATAAGGGGGTCAGTCCAACAAGAAAATATAACGATTATAAATATATATGCACCCAACACAGGACTGCCAGCATATGTGAGACAAATACTAACAGAATTAAAGGAGGAAATAGACAGCAATGCATTCATTTTAGGAGACTTCAACACACCACTCACTTCAGAGGACAGATCAACCAGACAGAAAATAAGTAAAGACACAGAGGCACTGAACAAGACACTAGAACAGATAGACCTAACAGACATTTACAGAACTCTACACCCAAAAGCAACAGGATACACATTGTTCTCAAGTGCACATGGAACATTTTCCAGAATAGACCACATACTAGGCTACAAAAAAAACCTCAGTAATTTCAAAAATATTGAAATCCTACCAACCAACTTCTCATATCACCAAGGTATAAAACTAGAAATAAATTTTAGAAAGAAATCAAAAAGGCTCACAAATACATGGAGACTTAACAACACTCTCCTAATTAATCAATGGGTTAACGACCAAATCAAAACAGAAATCAAAGAATATATGGAGACTAATGACAACAACAACACAAAGCCACAACTTCTGTGGGACGCAGCAAAGGCAGTTCTAAGAGGAAAGTATATTGCAATCCAGGCCTATTTAAAGAAGGAAGAACATTCCCAAATGAATAGTCTAAAGACACAATTACTGAAATTGGAAAAAGAAGAACAAATGAGGCCCAAAGTCACCAGAAGGAGGGACATAATAAAGATTAGAGAAGAAATAAATAAAATTGAGAAGAATAAAACAATAGAAAAAATCAGTGAAACCAAGAGTTGGTTCTTTGAAAAAATAAACAAAATAGATAAACCCCTAGCCAGACTCATTAAGAGAAAAAGAGAATCTACACACATAAACACAATCAGAAATGAGAAAGGAAAAATTACGACGGACCCCACAGAAATACAAAGAATCGTAAGAGAATATTATGAGAATCTATATGCTAACAAGTTGGAAAATATAGAAGAAAAGGACAACTTCTTAGAAAAATACAACCTTCCAAGACTGACCAACCAAGAAACAGAAAAACTAAACAGACCAATCACCAGCAACGAAATTGAATTGGTAATCAAAAAAGTACCCAAGAACAAAACCCCCGGGCCTGATGGATTCACCTCTGAATTCTACCAGACATATAGAGAAAAAATAACACTGATTCTCCTTAAAGTTTTCCAAAAAATAGAAGAGGAGGGAATACTTCCAAACTCTATGAAGCCAGCATCACTCTAATACCAAAACCCGGCAAATAACCTCACCAAAAAAGAAAATTACAGACCAATATCCCTGATGAATACAGATGCAAAAATACTCAACAAAATATTAGCAAACCGAATTCAAAAATACATCAAGAGGATCATACACCATGATCAAGTGGGATTCATCCCAGGGATGCAAGGATGGTACAACATTCGAAAATCCATCAACATCATCCACCACATCAACAAAAAGAAGAACAAAAACCACATGATCATCTCCATAGATGCTGAAAAAGCATTTGACAAAATTCAGCATCCATTCATGATTAAAACTCTCAACAAAATGGGTATAGACGGCAAGTACCTCAACATCATAAAGGCTATATATGACAAACCCACAGCTAACATCATACTTAATGGCGAGACACTGAAAGCTTTTCATCTAAGATCGGGAACAAGACAGGGATGCCCACTCTCTCCACTGTTATTCAACATAGTATTGGAAGTCCTAGCCACGGCAATCACACAAAACAAAGACCTACAAGGCATCCAGATTGGTAAAGAAGAAGTCAAATTGTCACTATTTGCAGATGACATATTGTACATAAAAAACCCTGAAGACTCCATTCCAAAACTACTAGAACTAATATCTGAATTCAGCAAAGTTGCAGGATACAAAATTAACACACAGAAATCTGTTGCTTTCCTATACACTAATGAACTAACAGAAAGAGAAATCAGAAAAACAATTCCATTCACAATTGCATCAAAAAGAATAAAATACCTAGGAATAAACCTAACGAAGGAAGTGAAAGACCTGTACTCTGAAAACTACAAGACACTCCTAAGAGAAATTAAAGAGGACACTAACAAATGGAAATGCATCCCATGCTCTTGGCTAGGAAGAATAAATATTGTCAAAATGGCTATACTACCTAAAGCAATCTACAGATTCAATGCAATCCCTATCAAACTACCAACAGCTTTCTTCAATGAACTGGAACAAATAATTCTAAAATCATATGGAACCACAAAAGACCCCGAATAGCCAAAGCAATCCTGAGAAGGAGGAATAAAACAGGGGGAATTACACTCCCTGACTTCAAGCTCTACTACAAAGCCACAGTAATCAAGACAATTTGGTATTGGCACAAAAACAGACCCACAGACCAGTGGAACAGAATAGAAAATCCAAACATTAACCCAAACATATACAGTCAATTAATATTTGATAAAGGAGCCTTGGATATACAATGGGGAGATGACAGCCTCTTCAGCAGCTGGTGTTGGAAAAACTGGACAGCTACATGTAAGAGAATGAAACTGGACTATTGTCTAGCCCCATACACAAAGGTAAACTCAAGGTGTATCAAAGACCTGAATGTAAGTCATGAAACCATAAAACTCTTAGAAAAAAACATAGGCAAAAATCTCTGGGACATAAACATGAGCGACTTCTTCATGAACATATCTCCCTGGGCAAGGGAAACAAAAGCAAAAATGAACAAGTGGGACTATATCAAGCTGAAAATCTTCTGTACAGCAAAGGACACCATCAGTAGAACAAAAAGACATCCTACAGTATGGGAGAATATATTCATAAAAAACGTATCTGATAAAGGGTTGACATCCAAAATATATAAAGAATTCATGCACCTTAACAGAAAGCAAATAATCCATTTAAGAAATGGGCAGAGGACATGAATAGACACTTCTCTAAAGAAGAAATTCAGATGGCCAACAGGCACATGAAAAGATGCTTCACATTGCTAATCAGAGAAATGCAGATTAAAACCACAATGAGATATCACCTCACACCAGTGAGGATGGCCAACATCCAAAACACAAACAACAAGAAATGTTGGCGAGGATGTGGAGAAAAGGGAACCCTCCTACACTGCTGGTGGGAATGCAAATTAGTTCAACCATTGTGGAAAGCAGTATGGAGGTTCCTCAAAAAACTCAAAATAGAAATACCATTTGACCCAGGAATTCCACTCCTAGGAATTTACCCTAAGAATGCAGCAGCCCAATTTGAAAAGGACAGATGCACCCCTATGTTTATTGCAGCACTATTTACAATAGCCAAGAAATGGAAGCAACCTAAGTGTCCATCAGTAGATGAATGGATAAAGAAGATGTGGTACATATACACAATGGAATATTATTCAGCCATGAGAAGAAAACAAATCCTACCATTTGCAACAACATGGATGGAGCTAGAGGGTATTATGCTCAGTGAAATAAGCCAAGCCGAAAAAGACAAGTATCAAATGATTTCACTCATATGTGGAGTATAAGAACAAAGAAAAAATACTGAAGGAACAAAACAGCAGCAGACTCATAGAACCCAAGAATGGACTAATAGTTACCAAGGGGAAAGGGACTGGAGAAAATGGGTGGGAGGGAGGGATAAGAGGGAAAAGGGGGCATTATGATTAGCAGATGTAATGTTGGGGGGCACGGGGAGCGCTGTACAACTCAGAGAAGTCAAGTAGTGATTCTATAGCATCTCACTACACTGATGGACAGTGACTGTGATGGGGTTGGTGGGGGGGACCTGATGAGGGTGTAGTTCAATGACCATGATATTGCACATGTAATTGTAGATTAATGATAATAAAATAAATTATATTTAAAAACAAAGAAACAAACAAATAACCAATGGCTCAGTGAACAAATTAAAACCGATATCAAGCAATACATGGAGACAAATGAAAACAAAAACACAATAGTCCAATATTTGTGGAACACTGCAAAGGCCATTCGATTTGTACATAGCAATACAAGCCGACCTCAAGAAACAAGAACAATCCCACCCCCCAAGAAAATCTAAACTCACAAGTGAAGAAATTAGAAAAACAAGAACAAATGAAACCCAAAGTTAGTAGAAAGAGGGACATAGTAAAGATCGGAGCACAAATAAATAATATAGAGAAGAATACAATAGAAAAAATTAATGAAACTAAGAGCTCATTCTTTGAGAAAAAAAATAGATAAGCCCCTAGCTAGACTTATCAGGAAAAAAAGAGAGAGTACACATACAAAATCGGAAACAAAGAAGGAATAGTCACAATGGATAGCACAGAAATTCAAAGAATTATTAGAGAATGCTGTGAAAAATAATACACCAATAGATTGGACAACCTAGAAGAAATGGGCAAATTCCTAGAAAAATACAACCTTCCAACAATGACCCAGAAAGAAACAGAAAATCTGAACAGACCAATTACCAGCAATGAACTCGAATTGGTAATATATTTAAAAAAAAACTCCCAATAAAACAAATGAACATGTCCTGATAGCTTAACAGCCAAATTCTACCAAACACTTAAAGAACAGCTAATACCCATCCTTAAAGTTTTCCAAAAAGTGGAGAGGAGGCAATACTTCAAAACTCATTCTATGTGGCCAACATCACTCTAATACCAAAACCAGACAGACACCACAAAAAAAGAAAATTACAGACCAATATCCCTGATAAACATAGATACAAAAATGCTCAACAAAATAATAGCAAACTAAATCCAAAAATACATAAAAATGATCATGCAACTTGACCAAGTGGGATTTATTCCAGAGATGCAAGGATGGTACAATATTAATAAATCCATTGATATCGTACACCACATTAACAAAAAGAAGGGTAAAAACCACATGATCATCTCAATAAATGCTGAAAAGGCATTTGACAAAATTCAACATCTATTCATGATAAAAACTCTCAACAAAATGGGTATAGAGGGCAAGTACCTCAACATCATAAAGGTCATATATGACAAACCCACAGCCAACATCATACTTAACGGTGAAAAGCTAAAAGCTTTTCCTCTGAGGTTGAGAACAAGGCAAGGATGTCTCACCACTTTTATTCAACATAGTACTGGAGGTCCTAGCCACATCAATCAGACAACACACAGAGATAAAAGGCATCCAAATTGTTAAGGAAGAAGTTAAACTGTCACTATTTGCAGATGATGATTTTGTACATAGAAAACCTTAAAGACTCCACCAAAAAACTATTTGAACTAATAATTGGATTCAGCAAGGTTTCAGGGAGCAAAATTAATACACAGAAATCAGTTGCATTTCAGTACACTAACAATGAAACATCTGAAAAAGAAATAAAACTAACCTATTCACAATAACATCAAGAACAATAAAATAACTAGGAATAAACTTAACCAAGGAAGTAAAAGATATCTACAATGAAAACTATTAAGACTGCTGAGAGAATTCGAAGAAGACACAAACAAATTGAGGCACATCCCATGTTCATGGATTGGAAGAGTTAATATTGTTAAAATTCCCACACTACCCAAAGCCATCTACGTAGACAATGCAATTCCTATCAAAATTCCAATGGCATCTTTTACATAAATAGAAAAAGACAATCCTAAGATTTCTATGGAATCACAAAACATCCTGAATAGTGAAAGCAGTCATAAAAAACCAAACTAGAGGTACCACACATCCTGATTTCAAACTAAACTAGAAAACCATAGCAATTAAATTATGTAGTACTGGCATAAAAATAGATACATAGACCAGTAGAGACTCCAGAATTAAACCTGCACAATATGGCCAACTAATATTTGGTGAGGGAGCTAAGAACATCCAGTGGGGGAACAGGTGGTCTCTTCCACAAACAGTGCCTCAAAAACTGAGTAAACACTCACGGAAAAATTAAATTGGAACTCAATCTTAACACCACTCCCAAAAATTAACTTGAAATGGATCAAAATTCAAAAATAAGACCTGAACCCACAAAACTCCTAGAAGAAAACATAGGGAAGGAGCTCCTTGACGTTGGTCTTGGCAATACGTTTTTGGATATGACACCAAAAGCACAAACAACAACATAAAAATTCAATAATTGGGATTACACCAGACTTAAAAGCTTCTGCACTGCAAAAGAAATAATCAACAAAATGAAATACAACCTCTGAAATTGGAGAAAATTTTTGTAAACCTTGGATCAGATAGCCAGAATTCATAAAGAACTCATACAATATAATAACAACAAAAACCCAATCTTATTAAAAATAGGCAGAGGAGCTAAATGGAAGTTTTTCCAAAGAAGACATCCAAATGGCCAACAGGTACATGAAAAAGTGTTCAGCATGACTAATCATTGGGTAAATACAAATCAAAACCACAATGAAATATCATCTCACACCTGAAAGAATGGCTATCATCAAGAAGGCAAGAAATTTGTTCATGAGATGTGGAGAAAAGGGAACCCTTATGCACTGTTGGTGGGATTATAAAGTGGTTCTGCCACTATGGAGAACAGTAAGTAGCTTCCTCAAAAAATTTAAAATAAAACTACAATATGATCCAGTAGTCCCACTTCTGGGTGTGTATCCAGAGGAAAGGAAAACAGGTTATCAAAGAGATATATGCACCCCACATTTATTTCAGCATTATTCACAATAGCCAAGATATGGAAACAACCTGTGTCCATCAAATACATGCGTGGATAAAGATGCGGTCTATTTATACAACGCAGCACTATTAAGCCATGAGAAAAAAGGAAATCTGACCATTTGCAACACTGATGGACCTGAAGGACATTATGCTAAGTGACATAATGATATATAAGTGATATAAGTCAGACAGAGAAAAATGAACAGTGCATGATGTTTTTTTGGTAGAATCTAAGAAGGACTGAACAAAAACCTGGAATGTTACCAGGGGCAGCGGGACACTGGAAAAGGAGATAGGTTGTTTAAGGTTGTATTCTTGCAGAGGTAAATTTGTAGCTATAAATGTACACATTAAAAAATATCTGAAATTGATGACTTAACTTTAAACCTTAGCTAACTAGAGAAAAGCACAGAGAGCTAAACCCAGAGCTAAGAGAAGAAATAACAAAGTAAAGAACATACAGGACAGAAAAACAATAGCGAGAACCAAAACAAAACAAAACTTGGCTTTTTAAAAAGGTTAACCAAAAATGACAGAATTTAGCTAACCTGACCAGAAAACCAGAAAAAAAAACCCTCAAATCAATAAAATCACAAAAAAGTAGAAGGGTTTTGGACATTAGTGTGACGACAAAGTAGGAAAACCGGATTCTTCTTTCCTCCACAAATACTCTGATTCATTAACAATTCATGGACAGATTCCCAGTGTGGGGAATCAGAAGCTAATTGAAAGGGCCTGGAGAATGCACAACCAGGGTCACACCAGCCGGCAGGACGATTCAAGACAGCCTCTTGCTGGACATCCTGCACCTGGCACATGCTGTACCGGGAGGCCCCCCGGCCACCAGCTTCATCCAGGGGATGGAACGAGTCAGTCTGTGTACCTGAAGCTCCGGCTTTTCTGAGTCAGCTCCCCGGAGGACTGGCTTCTGTCTGTACAGGCTTGGGGTTCTGACAGGTCCAGCATAGTCTACCTACCTTAGGGGAACAGAGGTGCTGGCTTGGGATGGTAGATGCCATCCTTCTTTCTGCTAAGCACAGAGCAGAAGGGTGGAAAATCCCAGCTCTAAGATTCTCCCTGGAGAGGAAAATATTTGGTCTATGCATCCAACACCCCAACTTTTCCTGAGCTTCCCAAAGAATGGGCATTTGTCTTGCCAGCCCGGGAGTTCTGCGGTGACAGGCACATTCTAGCTGCCTGGAGGAAAAAAGAGTTGGTGGCTTGGGCGAGCAGACACAAGTCATTATCCCCCTGCCCGGCACAGAGTGAACAAAGGAAAAATCCTAGCTCTCAGCTTCCCCATAGGCAGGAAAGAGTTAGTCTTTACATCCAGCACTCCAGCTTCTCCAGGGCATCCCAAAGAACTACATTTGTCTCACCAATCTTGAAGCTCTGACAGATCTGACACAATCTATCCAACTAGGGGAGGATGGAGGTGGCAACTTGGGCTAGTAAATGCCATACCCTCCCCCATCTAAGCACAGAATGAGCAGACAAAAACCACAACTGCCACAGGGAGAGCAGACAAAAACACTCACCTTCCAACTTCTTCCTGGAAGGTGCCTAACTACATACTTGCCTAGCTGCTTCCTGAGGGTCCTGCATCTAGGTGCTGACTGCAGTCCTCCCTTTTGGGGCACTGATAAGTCTTGTCATAACCCCAATACTGGGAACCACTAAGAAAAATCAGGAGACTTGGACAGTCACAAATATTTGAGAGACAACTAGGAACTCAGGTTGGACTGACCAACAGGGTTCATCTCCTTCAGGAAACCATTCTGTTAGGATGAGAGGTGGCTATTTTATCTGATGCACAGAAACCAACACACAGAGTCAAGGAAAATGAAAAAACAGAGGAATATGTTTCAAACAAAAAAACAATATAAATATTCAGAGACAGATCTTAATGAAACAGAAATGAATTAGTTAATAGAAAATTTGAAATAATAATCATGAACATGCTCACTGAGGTCAGGAGAGCAATGCATGAACAAAATGAGAATTTCAACAAAGAGAAAAAATTTTTAAGTACCAAGCAGAAATCATGGAGCTGAAGACTACATAACTGAACTGGAAAATTTAGCAAAAGGGTTCAACAGAAGACTAGATCAGCAGCAGAAGGGATCAGTGAACTTCAAGACAGGACAGTGGAATTTATCCAGAGGAGCAAAAAAGAAAAAGAATGAAGATGGCTTAAGAGACTATATAATTCCATAAGACAAATATATACATTATAGCAGTCCCAAAAGGAGGAGAGAAAGGGACAGAAATCTTATTTGAAGAAATAATGGCTGAAAACTCCCCTAACCTGAGGAAAGAAACATACAGGTCCAGGAAGTTCAGACAATTACAAATAAGATGAATTTAAAGCAACACACCAAGATATATTACAATTAAACTGTCAAGAGTTAAAAACAAGGAGAGAATCTTAAAATTAACAAGAAAAAAGCAACTTGTTACATGCAAGAGAACCCCTATAAGACTATCAGCATATTTTTCAGCAGAAATTTTGTAGGCCAGAAGGGAGTGGCATGATATATTCAAAGTACTGAAAGAAAAAATGTACCAAACAAGAACACTATACCCACAAAGTTGTCCTCCCAAATTGAAGGAGAAATAGTTTCCAGCCAAACAAAAGCCTTTAGAAGAGTTCATCACCACTAGATCAGCCATACAAGAAATGTTAAAGGGAGTTCTTCAAGCCGAAATGAAAGGATAATAATTAGTAACAAGAAAACATATAAAGTATAAATATAAAACTCATTAGTACAGATAAATATATAGTTCATTTCAGAATACTCTAATAGTCATGCGGATGGATAAATCATAACTCTGGTATAAAGGGTAAAAGACAAAAGTATTAAAAATAACTATGATAATGTTTTAATGGATACACTGTAAAAAGAGGCAAATTGTGGCATCAAAAACACAAATTTTGGGAAGGGGAAGTTATTATGTTCATGAAGTTATTATCAGCTTTAAAAAGACTGTTATAAGATATTTTATGTAAACCTCATAACATGTGGATCTTAGTAACCACAAAAGCCTATAATAGATTTCAAACAACCAAACTTTATATCTCAAGGTACTAAAAAAAAAAAGCAATAAACTAAGCTCAAAGTGAGCAGGAAGAAGAAAGTAAGGAAGGATGGGAGGAAAATAAGTGGCAATAGAAAAGATACTTAAAAAGAAATAGCAATAGAAAAGACTTAAAAGACAATAGAAAAGATCACTGAAACTAAAGCTGTTTTGTTTTTGAAAATATAAACAAAATAGACAAATACAAAGTATAAACAAAATCGTTAACTAGACTTACTAAGGAAAAAAGATTCAAGTAAATAAAATCATAATGAGAGAAAAGACAGTACAACTGACAGCGCAGAAATGTAAAGGATCATAAGAGACGACTCTGCACAATTATCTGCCGACGAATTGGATGGCCTAGGATAAGTGGCTCTTCCTAGAAACATACAATCTTCCAAGAGAGATATGAAGAAATAGAAAACCTGAACAGACCTGGTACTAGCAAGAAGATTGAATAATTAACCAAAACCTCCCAACAACTAAAGTCCAGATACAAATTGCTTCACTGGTGAATCCTACCAAACATCTAAAGAAGAATTAATACTAATTCTTCTCAAGCTCTTTCACTTCCCTACTCATTTCATGAGGCCAACATTACTCTGATTCCAAAGCCAGACAAGGATAGCACAAGCAAATTATAGGCTGATATCTTTAATAAACATAGATTCAAAAGTCCTCAACAAAATATAAGCAAACCAAATTCAGTAATACATTAGAAGGATCACATACTGTGATCTAGTGAGATCTAGTTGGATTTATTCCAGGGATGCAAGGATGATTCAACATCCACAGATCAATGTGATTCACCACATTAACAAAATGAAGGATAAAAATCATATGATCATCTCAGTAGATGCAGATGAATCATTTGACAAAATTCAAAATCATTTCATTGAAAAGATGTTCACATCACTAATCATCAAGGAAATGCAAATCAAAACCACAATGAGGTATCACCTCACACCAGTTAGAATGGCCAATATCCAAAAGAGAATAACAAGTGTTGGTGAGGATTAGGAGAAAAGGGAGCCCTCCTACACTGTTGGGGAGAATGTAAATTGGTGCAGCCACTGTGAAAAGCAGTATGGAGGTTCCTCAAAAAAGTAAAAATAGAAAGACCATTTGACCCAGTAATTCCACTTCTAGGAATTTACCCAAAGAAAACAAAGAGGCTGATTCAAAAAGACATATGCACCCCTATGTTTATCACTGCATTAATTACAACAGCCAAGATACGGAAGCAATCTAAGTGTCCATCAATAGATTAATGGATAAAGAAGATGTAGTACATATACACAATGGAATATTATTCAGCCATAAACAGAAAACAAATTTTGCCATTTGCAACAACATGGGTAGACCTAGAGGCTATTATGCTCAGTGAAAAAGCCAGGCAGAGAAAGACAAATACCATGTGATTTCAGTTATTCATGGAATAAAAAGCAAAACAAAATGAACAAAACAGCAATAGACTCATAGACACTGAGAAATGACTGGTGGTTACCATGGGATGGGGGGCAATTGGGGGAAGGTAGGTGGGCAGGGTGAGGGGGATAAAGAGGAATGAAATCTCAATGATGAGTTGGTCACAGGGATGGAATTGCAGCATAGAGAATATAGTCAATGGTTCTGTAACATCTTTCTATGTTGACAAATAGTAACTGCACCAGCTGGGGTGAGGATTTAATAATGTAACTGTTAAATCACTGTGTTGTATACTTGAAACCAATACAATATTATATGTCAACTATACATTAATAAAAATACACTTAAAAATAAGCAATAAAGATCTAATGTACAGTATGATGAATATGGATAATAATGCACTATAATTATGTAATGTGAGAAAATCACTATTGGCAATCATATTACAATATATAAATGTATCAAAGTAATGTACTTATCAAAATATAATGTGTCAATAACACTTATCAAAAATATAATGATTAAAGTTGTATAACTTAACTTACCCAATGCTACATGTCAAATTTATTCAATGAAAAAAGAAAACAAGAGGAAAAAACCCAAATCCTTTCATGATAAAAACTCTCAACAAACTGGGTATAAAGGGAATGTACCTCAAAATAGTGAAGGCTAAATATATATATAAATAAAATAAAGGCCATGCATGACAAACCTACAGCTAACATCATACTCAATAATGAAATGCTGTAAGCTTTTCCTCTAAGATCAGGAACAAGACAAGGATGCCCACTCTCACCACTTTCATTCAACATAGTACTGGAGGTCCTAACCATAGCAATCAGGCAAGAACAAGAATTCACGGGTATCCAAATTAGAAAGAAAAATATAAATTGTCCCTGTTTGCAGACAACATGATCCTAGAAATATAAAATCCTAAGGACTCCATCAAAAAACTGTTAGAACTAATCAATCAATTCAGTAAAGTTACAGAATACAAAATCATCCTACAAAATCAGTTGCATTTTTACATCCTAACAATGAACTATCTGAAAAGGAAGTTATGAAAACAATCTATATATAATAGCACCAAAAAGAATAAAATACTTGGGAATAAATTCAAGGAGGTGAAAGACCTTTATATTGAAAAGTACAAACATTGACAAAAGAAATTAAAAGAGGACACAAACAAGTGGAAAGACATCCTGTGATCACAGATTGGAAG
Source organism: Smutsia gigantea (assembly GCA_032199065.1). Classification (NCBI taxonomy): domain Eukaryota; kingdom Metazoa; phylum Chordata; class Mammalia; order Pholidota; family Manidae; genus Smutsia; species Smutsia gigantea. The sequence goes on from JAVSCE010012181.1 coordinate 123,384, forward strand.
ACTTAACATTGTTAAAATGTCCATACTACCCAAAGGGTATACAGATTCAATGTAATCCATATCAAATAATCTAAATGGCATTTTTTAAAGAAAAAAAATCCCGCTTCTAACATATATAGAGCCACAAATTATCACAAGTGGCTTAATCACTATAGCTAAATATATTCTAAAATACATAGCTAAATCTAGAGAAAGGAGAACCAAGTTGGAAGTATCACACTTAACTGATTTCAAAATATATTTTGAACATATGCTGTAAACAAAGTTACAGTAATCAAACATTTTGGTACTGGCATAAAGATAGACATATCAACCAATGGAACAGAATAGAGAGCCTAAAAATAAATGCACACACTGTCAACTGATCTTTGACAAGGATGCCAAGAATACACAATGGGGAAAATACAGTCTTTTCAACAAATGGCGTTGGGAAAACTGGATATCCACATGTAAAATAATGAAATTGGACTCTTAAAATCATACACAAAAATCCACTAAAAATAGATTAAAGACTTAAACTTAAGACCCAAAACTGTAAAATTCACAGAAGACGACAGAGGAAAAGCTTCATTACACTGGTCTTGGCAGTGATTTTATGGATTTGATACCAAAAGTACAGGCAACAAAAACAAAAAGAAGCAAGTGGAGTACATCAAACTAAAATGGTTTTGCAGAGCAAACAATCAACACAGTGAAAAGTCAATCTATGGAATAGGAGGAAGTATTTGAAAACCGTCTATCTGACAAGCGGTTAATATCCAAATATTACTTGTACTCCTACAATGCAATACTAAAAAGTAATAGCTAAATTTAAAATGGCTAAGGACTTGAACAGACATGATTCCACCTGATATAATGCATGTATCATGTAGTCTATGGTACATGAAAGACTTGAATACTGCATGATTCCACTTACATGAGGTATCTAAAACAGATTCATGGAATCAGAGTGGAATGGTGGTTACAAGGAACTAGTGAAAGGGGTAAATAGGGAGTTACTAATCAATGTGCATAAAGTTTCAGTCAAGCAAGAATATAAACATTCGAGATCTATTGTACAACACTGTCCCTAGTCAACAATATGTTGTACATTTAAAAATGTGTTAAGAGGGTAGATCTCATTTTGGGTTCTTTACACAATAAAATGAAATAGAATAAAGAAATTGGGACATTAGTATAGACTAGACAGAAATAAAAATGATTATAAAAATAATATGAACTGTACACCAACAAATGAGTTAACCTAGATGAAATGGCCATATCCTTAGAAACAACAAACTCTCCAAACTGACTCAAGAAGAAATAGAAAATCTGAGTAAATCCATAACATCAAATATCTCTCAATAGAGATAAGCCCAAGGCTAGATGGCTTCCCTGGTGAATTAAACAAATCATTAAAAGAAAAATTAACACCAACCCTTCTCAAACTTTTCAAAAAAGTAGTAGAGAGAAAACTTCCTAACTTACTCTATGAAGCCAGCATTATTACTCTGATACCAATGCCAGATGAACATAGATGAAGAAATTATCAACAAAATACTAGCAAAGCAATCTTGTCACCTTTAGAGTATATATATTTACCAAGTAAGATTTATCCCAAGAATGCAAGGCTAGTTCAGCATATAAAAATCAGTCAGTGGAATACACATTAAAAAAGTGATGGGAAAAAACCCACATTATTTCAATTGATGCAGAAACAGCATTTGACAAAATCCAACACCCTTTCATGATTAAAAAACATTCAACAAAAAAGGAAAAGAAGGGAACTTCCACAACATGATAAATGGCCTTTAGGAAACACTCAGTTCTTCATAACATCATCTTCAATGGTAAAAAGCTGTCCCTGTAAGACCAGGAACACAAGGATGCCAGCTTTTGACACTTGTATTCAATATTGTATTGCAAGTTCTAGCAGTTAGGCAAGAAAAATAAATAAATGGAAAAGAAATTGGAAAAGAAGTAAAATTATACCTTCTCCAGATGACATCGTGTGTGTGTGTGTACATATGTATATATATAAATTCTATTATCTATTTTGAGAATAGTCTTAATAGAAATTCTTAAAAGCTCACAAAAATATTAGCAAACGTGATGGATAAAAGATCAACATGCAAAAATTAATTGTCTTTAATTGAAGTATACTTGACATAATATTAATTTCAGGTATAAACATAGGGATTTGACAATTATACAAATTAATAAATGTTCACCATGGTAAGTGTAGTTACCATCTGTCACCATACAAACTTATCATAATATTACTGACTACATTCCCTATGCTGGACCTTTCATCCTTGTGACATATAATTGTAAGCTTGTACCTCTAATCCCCTTTACCTATTTTGCCTACTTCCTCATTTTTCTCCCCTCTGGCAACCTTTGAATTTTGGCCTTTGTATTTATGAGTCTGTTCCTGGTTTTTTGTTGTTTATTTTCCACATATAAATGAAATCATATGATATTTATCTTTGTCTTAATTCACTTAGCATAATACCCTCTAGGTCCATCCATGGTGTCAAAAATGGCAATATTTCATTCTCTTTTATGGCTGAGTAATATTCCACTGTCTGTATATACTACATCTTCCTTATCCATCCATCCATAAGTGGGCACTTAGGTTGTCCGTATGTTAGCTATTGTAAATATTGTAAATAATGCTGCAATAAACACAGGGGTACATATCTTTTTGAATTAGTGATTTTGTTTTCTTCTGGTAAATGACCAAAAGTGGAATTACTGGTTGTATGGTATTTGTTTAATTATTTGAGGAACCTCCATACTGTTCCATTTGACTACCCAAATTTCCCCAATTTACATTCTTACCAACAGCACGTGAAAGTTCCCTTTTCTCTACATCCTTGCCAACACTTGTTATTTGTCTTTTTGATAGTAGCCATTCTGACTGGTGTGAGGTGATAAGTCATTGTGGTTTTTATTTGCATTTCCCTGATGATTAGTGATGGTGAGGATATTTTCATGTGTCTGTTGGCCATCTGGTATCTTCTTTGGAAAATGTCTGTTCAGGTCCTCTGCCCATTTTTTAGTTGGATTGTTTGTTGTTTTTTTTTTTTTTTTTTGGTTTGAGTTGTATGAGTTATTTATATTTTTTAGATATTAACTCCTTATGAGATATATTATTTGCAAATATATCCTCCCATATAGTATGTTGCTTTTTCAATTTGTTAAAGGTTTCCTTTGCTGTGCAAAAGCTTTTCAGTTTGATGTAGCTCCACTTGTTTATTTTTGCTTTTGTTTCTCTTGCCTGGGGAGAAAAATATTGCTAAAGCCAATGTCCAAGAGTTTACTGCCTATGTTTTCTTTCAGTAGTTTTATGGTTTCAGGTCTTACATTGAGGTCTAATCCATTTCAAGTTTATTTTTGTGTATGGTGTAAGATTTTTAAAAGTCACTTGTATTTCTATCACTAACAATGAACAATCTGAAAGGGAAGTTAAGAAAACAATTTCATTTATAACAGCATCAAAAAGAATGAAATACTTGAGTAAATTTAACCAAAGACATGCAATATTTGTGTATTCAAGACTGTGAAACATTATTGAAAGTAATTAAAGAAGACCTAAATATATGGAAAGAAATCCTGTATTTATGGACTGGAAGACAAATTACGATAGTAATAATGCTGAAAGTGATCTACAGATTCAGTGCAATCCCTATCAAAATCCCAATGGCCTCTTTTGCAGAAATGGAAAAACTAATCCTAAGATTAGGATTTTGGAACTGTAATAGACTTGAATAGTCCAATCTTGAAATAGAGTAACAAAGTTGGAGGGCTCACACTTCTCATTTCAAAGCTTTCTACAAAGCTATACTACACAATTACAGCATGGTATTGGCATAAGGACAGATAATATAGATCAATGGAATAGAATTGAGAATCATAAAATAAACACACTTCTTTGGACAACTGATGATTGATAAGGGTGCTAAGACCATTCAATGAGGAAAGAATAACATCTTCAACAAATGGTAGTGGGATAACTGGATATCCACATGCAAAAGATTGAAATTGGACTGCTACCTCACCCTCCATACAAGAATTAACTATTAAACTGAGAAGAAAACATAGGAGAAAATCTTCATGACCTTGGATTTGGTAATGGACTTTAAATATGACATCAAAAGCACAAACAAAAGAAAAAATATATCAAGTGGGTTTTGTCAAAATTGAAAACTTTTCTTTTTCAAAGGACATCACTGAGACAGTGAAAAGAGAAGCCAAAGAATGAGAGAAAATATTTGTAAATCATGTATCTGATGAAGGTCTTGGATCCAGAATATGTAAAGAACTTAGAACTCAACAACAAAAAGACAGAAAACCTGATTAAAAGATGAGCAAAGGATTTGAACTGACATTTCTCCAAAGAATACAAATGACCAACGGGTTTATGAAAAAAATGCTCAATTAGCGAAATGCAAATCAAAACCACAGTAAGACACCACTTTACATCTACTATGATGGCTTTAAAAAAAAACAAGAAAAATAATAAGTGCAAGGATGCAGAGAAATTGGTACTCTCACACATTGCTGTTGGGAATGTAAATGGAAGAGGCACTGCAGATAACAGTCTGGAAGTTCTTCAAAAAGTTAAACATAGAATTACCATGGGACCTACTAATTCCATTACTGGTTATATACCCCCAAGGAATTGAAAACAGACATTCACATAAAAATTTGTATGAGTTCACTTCACAAGAGCCAAAAAGTGGAAACAATCCCAAGCAGCCATCAACAGATGAAGGGATGAACACAATCTGTGGAATCAATACAGGGGAATCTTATTCAGCCACAAGGAACAGAGTAATTATACATACTACAAGGATGAACTTTGCAGATATTATAGTAAGTAAAAAAAAAGCCAGATCCCAGAAGTCACATATTGGATGATTCCGTTTATATGAAATACCCTCATGAGGCAAATCCAGAGACAGGAAGCTGATTGGCGGTTGCTAGGACGTGGGGAAGTGGGGATGGACAGCAACTGTTTAATGGGGAGGGGTTTCGTTTTGGTGTGTTAAAAAGAACTAGAAAAATATGATGTGTGCACAATATTGTGAAAATACTAAATGTCTCTGAATTATACATTTTAAAATTGCTAAAGTGGTGAACTTTATATTACATTAATTTTATCTTAATAAAAAGATAAGTAGACAGACATACTTAAGCCCATCCATTAATGTATCAATGGAGACTATCTTAAGGCAGTACACATAATCTATTTTTTAGTAATAAATTTGAAAGCTTTGGGTCATTGTTTAATTGGAAGCATTTTTTTCTTGGAGGTACACAAAATCTTAGCGCATCTTATAATCAGTTTCATCTTACATCGCATGGAGTGTGGTACCTCGATTATAGAACATATTTTGTTGTATTATAGTTTTTGATGTATGTGGATGCTCTGGGGTTACATTTTATTGAGATATTGCCCTACTAAGAAGCCACATCCCTCTGTATAAGGGTTCATTGTCGTTGTAGGTAATAAGAAGTTCAAAATAGCTGACTTAACAAGTCTGAATGTTTTTTCCGTCTCATGTAAAAGAAGTCCAGAGATAGGCTATTCAGGGCTGGTTTGTGCTACACAGGAAGCCAGCAGCTTTTTCTCTTCACCTTCAGCACTTGGCCTCCACTTTCCACCCCAGGATGAATGCTGTTAAGTCTGGGTAATAGCCTGCAGGGAGGAGGCAAGGGAAAGAAGCCTGGGCCTCTTCCCACGAGGATGCTGCCTCAAAGTTGTACATCATGCAGGGAAATACAGGTTTTACTCCACGTCCCCCTAAAAATTGGCATTTCTCAGTGCCAAGCAGTTATACTGAGTACTCCCAGCACCCAGATCCTGGTTTCTAAATACCATTCCCCCTTGTGATCGAACTCTTCCAGGAAGATGGCAGCGTGAGTAGGTTGGCAGAAATCTCCTCCCAAAACCAAATATATTTATGAAAATACAACACATACAACTATTCCTAAAAGAGAGACCAGAAGATACAAGACAGCCTTCAGTCTGCATCAACACCTGAGAGGACTCGGCACCCTGTGAGGGAGGTAATATACGGAGCCGTGACCCGGCGGGACCCGAGCACTCCCCCACCCCAGCGCACGGGCGGGAGGACAGGATTCAGAGCGGGGAGGGAGTGGAAGTGCAGGCCCGCCATATAACCAGTCCTGGTGATCTCCTCTGGGAGCACTGACACACTTTGCACAGTGTATCGGAGATTGGAGAGGCAGAGGTGCAATATCCAAGACGGCAGGTCCACTCAGCCGGTTCCCCAGGACAAAAGAAAAGCGTGTGCTTTTTTAGGGGTCTTAAAGAGACAGCAGCCCAACAGAGGAGCAGAATCGTCCCAGCGCACTCAGCCAAGCAGGCTGGGAGTCCTGGGGAATTTCGGACCCCTTGGACTGCGGCTGGGAAAAGCAGTCGCACTTAGAATTCCCACAGAAATCAGCAGCCTCCCATTCATTCCCTCCCCGGCGAGAGTCACAAAGGGCCCGGCGGAGTGGCATGGCTGCGGAATAGTGGAGCAGCATCGCCACCTACAGGATCCGCACAGAAACTATACCCAGCAGGTGTTTTTTTTTTTTCCATTTTCCCTTTCTTCGTTTTTTCTTTTTCTGACCACTTCTAACGCCATGAAAAGACAGAGGAATATGGTACAAACAAATCTTACCCAGAGAACCCCAGACCAGACAACCCCGGAGAGGGAGCCTGATGGGATGGACATGCACAACCATCCTGAAAAAGAATTCAGAATAAAAGTCATAACCATATTGATGGATCTACAGAGAAATATGCAAGAGTTAAGGGAGGAAGTGCGGGAAGTGAGGACAGACAATGCAGAACTGAGACAAGCAATTGACAGGCTTAGCAGCAGACTGGACAAGATGCAAGAGACTGTTAATGGAATAGAAATCAGAGAACAGGAATACAGAGAAGTTGAGGCACAGAGAGATAAAAGGATCCCTAGGAATGAAAGAATTTTAACAGAACTGTGTGACCAATCCAAACAGAACAATATTCGCATTATAGGAATACCAAAAAGAGAGAAAAAGGGATAGAAAGTGTCTTTGAAGAAATAATTGCTGAAAACTTCCCCAAGCTGGGGAAGGAAAGAGTCTCTCAGATCATGGAAGCCTACAGATCTCCCAACACAAGGGACCCAAGGAAGACAACACCAAGACACATAATAATTAAAATGGCAAAGATCAAAGATAAGGACACAGTATTAAAGGCAGCTAGAGAGAGAAAAAATATCACCTACAAAGGAAAACCCATCAGCCTATCATCAGACTTCTCAACAGAAACCTTACAGGCCAGAAGAGAATGGCATGATATATTTAACGTAATGAAACAGAAGGGCCTCGACCAAGAATATTGTATCCAGCACGATTCTCATTTAAATTTGAGGGAGATATTGCTCATTTAATTGTAGATTAATGATATCAAAATAAACTTATAAAAAAATTAATTTGACGGAGGGATTAAACAATTTCCAGACAAGCGAAAGCTGAGGGAATTTGCCTCCCACAAACCACCTCTTCAGGATATCTTAAAGGGACTGCTCTAGATGGAAGCACACCTAAGGCTAAAAAGATGTCACCAGAGAAAATAAAACCATAGCAAAGAAAGCAGACCATCCAAATACTAACTAAAGGCAAACTCCCTAGTATATAAAGAAGGGAGGAGGAAGAATAAGAAGGGAGAGAAATAAAGAATCATCACACTGTGTTTACAATAACTTAACAAGAAAGTTAAATTAGACTGTTAGATAGTAAAGAAGCTACCCTTGAACCTTTGGTAACCACTAATCTAAAGCCAGCAATGGCAATAAGTACATATCTATCGATAATCACCCTAAATGTAAATAGACTGAATGGACCAATCAAAAGACACAGAGTGACTAAATGGATAAAAAAGCAAGACCCACCTATCTATATGCTGCTTACAGGAGACTCACCTCAAACCCAAAGATATACACAGATTAAAAGTGAAGGGATGGAAAAAGATATTTCATGCAAACAACAAAGAGAAAAAGCAGGTGCTGCAGTACTTGCATCAGATAAAATACACTTCAAAATAAAGAAAGTAACAATGGAAAAATAAGGACATTACATAATGATAAAGGGGTCAGTCCAAGAAGATGACATAACCATTATAAATATCTATACATCCAACGCAGGAGTGCCGGCATATGTGAAACAAATACTAACAGAATTAAAGGAGGAAATAGACAGCAATGCATTCATTTTATGTGACTTCAACACGCCACTCACTCCAAAGGACAGATCAACCAGACAGAAAATAAGTAAAGACACAGAGGCACTGAACAACACACTAGAACAGATGGACCTAAGACATCTACAGAACCCTACACCCAAAAGCAACAGGATACACATTGTTCTCAAGTGCACATGGAACATTTTCCAGAATAGACCACATACTAGGCCACAAAAAGAACCTCAGTACATTCAAAAATATTGAAATCCTAGCAACGAACTTATCAGATCACAAAGGTATAAAACTAGAAATAAATTGTACAAAGAAAACAAAATGGCTCACAATTACACGGAAGCTTAACAACATTCTCCTAAATAATCAATGGGTTAATGACCAAATCAAAACAGAAATCAAAGAATATATGGAGACCAGTGACAATGACAACACAAAGCCACAACTTATGTGAGACGCAGCAAAGGCAGTTCTAAGAGGAAAGTATATTGCAGTCCAGGCCTATTTAAAGAAGGAAGAACAACCCCAAATGAATAGTCTAAAGACACAATTACTGAAATTTGAAAAAGAAGAGCAAATGAGGCCCAAAGTCACCAGAACAAGGGACATAATAAAGATCAGAGAAGAAATAAATAAAATTGAGAAGAATAAAACAATAGAAAAATCAATGAAACCAAGAGCTGGTTCTTTGAAAAAATTAACAAAATAGATAAACCCCTAGCCAGACTTATTAAGAGAAAAAGAGAATCTACACACAGAAACAGAATCAGAAATGAGAAAGGAAAATAATGCCGGACCCCACTGAAATACAAAGAATTATAAGAGAATATTATGAGAATCTATAGGCTAACAAGCTGGAAAACCTAGAAGAAATGGACAAATTCTTAGAAAAACACAACTTTCCAAGACTGACCAAGCAAGAAGCAGAAAAATTAAACAGATCAATCACCAGCAACGAAATTGAATCGATAATCAAAAACCTACTCAAGAACAAAACCCCAGCACCAGATGGATTCACCTCTGAATTCTACCACACATATAGAGAAGAATAACACCCATTCTCCTTAAAGTTCTTCAAAAAACAGAAGAGTAGGGAATACTTCCAAACTCAATCTATGAAGCCAGCATCACTCTAATACCAAAACCAGGCAAAGACCTCACCAAAAAAGAAAATTACAGACCAATATCCCTGATGAACATAGATGCAAAAATACTCAACAAAAATTTAGCAAGCCAAATTCAAAAATACATCAAGAGGATCATACACCATGATCAAGTGGGATTCATCCCAGGGATGAAAGGATGGTATAACATTCAAAAATCCATCAACATCATCCACCACATCAACAAAAAGAAGAACAAAAACCACATGATCATCTCCATAGATGCTGAAAAAGCATTTGACAAAATTCAGCATCCATTCATGATTAAAACTCTCAACAAAGTGGGTATAGAGGGCAAGTACCTCAACATCATAAAGGCCATAGATGACAAACCCACAGCTAACATCATACTTAACGGCGAGAAGCTGAAAGCTTTTCATCTAAGATCAGGAACAAGACAGGGATGCCCACTCTCTCCACTGTTATTCAACATAGTACTGGAGGTCCTAGCCATGGCAATCAGACAAAAAAAAGACATACAAGGCATCCAGATTGGTAAAGAAGAAGTCAAATTGTCACTATTTGCAGAGGACATGATATTGTACATAAAAAACCCTGAAGACTTCACTCTAAAAGTACTAGAACTAATATCTGAATTCAGCAAAGTTGCAGAATACAAAATTAACACACAGAAATCTGTTCCTTTCCTATACACTAACGATGAACTAACAGAAAGAGAAATTAGAAAAACAATTCCATTCACAATTGTACCAAAAAGAATAAAATACCTAGGAATAAACCTAACGAAGGAAGTGAAAGACCTATACCCTGAAAACTACAAGACACTCCTAAGAGAAATTAAAGAGGACACTGAGAAATGGAAATGCATCCCATGCTCTTGGCTAGGAAGAATAAATATTGTCAAAATGGCTATACTACCTAAAGCAATCTACAGATTCAATGCAATCCCTATCAAAATACCAACGGCTTTCTTCAATGAATAGGAACAAATAATTCTAAAATTCATATGAAACCACAAAAGACCCCGAATAGCCAAATCAATCCTGAGAAGGAGGAATCAAACAGGGGGAATTACACTCCCTGACTTCAAGCTCTACTACAAAGCCACAGTAATCAAGACAATTTGGTATTGGCACAAAACAGACCCACACACCAGTGGAACAGAATAGAAAATCCAAACATTAACCCAAACATATACAGTCAATTAATATTTGATAAAGGAGCCTTGTATATACAATGGGAAGATGACAGCCTCTTCAGCAGCTGGTGTTGGAAAAACTGGACAGCTACATGTAAGAGAATGAAACTGGACTACTGTCTAACCCCATACACAAAGGTAAACTCAAAGTGGATCAAAGACCTGAATGTAAGTCATGAAACCATAAAAGTCTTAGAAAAAAACAGAGGCAAAAATCTCTTAGACATAAACATGAGCGACTTCTTCATGAACATATCTCCCCGGGCAAGGGAAACAAAAGCAAAAATGAACAAGTGGGACTATATCAAGCTTAAAAGCTTCTGTACAGCAAAGGACACCATCAGTAGAACAAAAAGACATCCTACAGTATGGGAGAATATTCATAAATGACGTATCTGATAAGGGGTTGACATCCAAAATATATAAAGAACTCATGCACCTCAACAAACAAAAAACAAATAATCCAATTAAGAAATGGGCAGAGGATATGAATAGACACTTCTCCAAAGAAGAAATTCAGATGGCCAACAGGCACATGAAAAGATGCTCCACGTCGCTAATCATCAGAGAAATGCAGATTAAAACCAGTGAGATATCACCTCACCCCAATGAGGATGGCCAACATCCAAAACACAAACAACAACAAATGTTGGCGAGGATGTGGAGAAAAGGGAACCCTCCTACACTGCTGGTGGGAATATAAATTAGTTCAACCATTGTGGAAAGCAGTATGGAGGTTCCTCAAAAAACTAAAAATAGAAATACCATTTGACCCAGGAATCCCACTCCTAGGAATTTACTCTAAGAATGCAGCAGCCCAATTTGAAAAAGACAGATGCACCCCTATGTTTATCGCAGCGCTATTTACAATAGCCAAGAAATGGAAGCAACCTAAGTGTCCATCAGTAGATGAATGGATAAAGAAGATGTGGTACATATACACAATGGAATATTATTCAGTCATAGAAGAAAACAAATCCTACCATTTGCAACAACATGGATGGAGCTAGAGGGTATTATGCTCAGTGAAATAAGCCAAGCCGAAAAAGACAAGTATCAAATGATTTCACTCATATGTGGAGTATAAGAACAAAGAAAAAAACTGAAGGAACAAAACAGTAGCAGACTCACAGAACCTAAGAACGGACTAATAGTTACCAAAGGGAAAGGGACTGGGGAAAATGGGCGGGAAGGGAGGGATAAGAGGGAAAAAGGGGCATTACGATTAGCAGATGTAATGTTGGGGGGGCATGGGGAGGGCAGTACAACTCAGAGAAGACAAGTAGTGATTCTATAGCATCTCACTACGCTGATGGACAGGGACTGTAATGGGGTTGGTGGGGGGGACCTGATGAAGGGGGTAGTTTAATAACCATAATATTGCACATGTAATTGTAGATTAATGATACCAAAATAAATTATATAAAAAAAATACCATTCCCTGAGAAAAGAGACCAGGGTTCCTTTCAAAAAGAGCTGATCCAGGGCCTGGGCATGGAAAATACAGACTGGAACATCTTGTAGTGACAGAAAGAAAGAAGGTAAATTTGAGCAACACAATGAATAACATCCTATCAGATTTAACCCAAAGTATAGTCATATAGTAAATCCTTACTGATATATTCTATAAATTAGGAATTGAACAAGTAAGGATGTATCTTACTTACTGATTGTGATTGTCAGTTCTGTGTTTCAGCTTGGTTACTCTAGTTTGCAATTTTTCAGTCAAACACTTAACTATGTGGGCTGTTGCTGTGAAGGCATTTTGTAGATGTGTTTAGGAACAACAATCACTTGCTTTTACGTACAGTTGATTAACTTTGATAATCGAGGTGGGCCTGATCCAATCAGTTGAAGGCCTTAAGTATGGGTCAGACATGCGGTCCCTAAGTGTGTAGTGAGGATGCTTACCATGCTACGCAACTGTCAAGAGCCTTATAAATGCTGTGGACAAACATGGATGCTATGAATGTATATGAATGCTTTTTATCAAGCACTCATGTGGATTCTGAGGGAATTTTCTTGGATTTGAGAGTGGACTCATACATACAGTCATCTTGTACCAAGGAACTTTTATTGACATGAAAAGTAGTCATTAAAAAACAGCGTTTTCCAAAATATGGGAATCTAGTTAGTGAGTATATGCCACATTATCAGGATTCATGCAAACATTATGGTTAATTACTTGTTACAGAAAACAGTATCATCAAGTCATCTCCAAAGTAGGTTTTTTTCTGTGTGCTTAAGCAAAAAATATATACTAGATTGTATGTATACTGGGTTTTCATATACTTATTTTTCTTTAAAGATGATATTTCTTTGGTTGAATAGATACCATTTGTTGAGAACATTAATGCCATAATGCAATCTATACATATCAGAATGAATTTGTCTATAAGGAAATATTTTACAATATGAATATTTTGCTTTTGAAACTATATGAGTTATACATTATTTGGGAAAAAACTTTTGATGTTTCATATTCTTAAGATTATTATTTCTCAAAATCATACAAGTTTCCAAATACAAATGTTTGAGGAAAACTAACAAAAAGCTAGAAACCAACCCAAAAACAGTTCCAGGTGGGTGTTAGGTTAGAGGGGCAGAGTCTGTGAATGGAAAGAAGCCATTATTATGTCTCAACATTTGATCTTGCTGTTCTAGAATGCACGTTTTCTCTCCAAGTAAGGAATTCATTTCAACTAAGGATTTATTTTCTTAGAATTGAAATATTCGAGAATTCTGAAATCACATATCCTGGAATTGAAATAGTCAGTGCTATTCCTCTCATCATATTTGAAATTCTTGAAGCGATCCTGAGTCCAGAGGCACTTTTTCTATCTTCTTGTTGTGGTTCAGGGCTGATCACTCATCACAACTGAGTGCTGAGTCCAAGGCTTTGTCTCTCCTAAATACTCTCTCTCTAGAGAACGATTAAATCATAAAATGTCAAAACTAGAAGAGAATAAAGTGAAAGAAAAAAACCTACAAAAGTATCCTAAAATATCAAATGCGATCATTTCTAAGTAAAATAAGCCACAGACATAGCTGGCCTGTTGCTCTTCCTACCCCTGCACTGCTAACGTAGTGCAATATCATGTCAGCTGTGCTGCGGGACTCTCACAGTCTGAGAGAGGAAGTCTCTTGGGTGTAAACTGCCAATGTGCCATGCCATGAAGAACACTGCATGGAACGTTTGCTTTACGCCGTTTGTTGATAGCTGGTTTATCTAAGCCATAGCACCTGTAATAAACTATATTTTGGATTTGATACTGGTATGAGCCTGGATATGAATTTTTTTCTATTATAAATCTATTATAACCCTAACCTAATCTTTGATTATAACCTAGTCATGTGTTCATACATTATTCACTTATCATGATCTTGATTACACTCCTGCTACAAGACTATTTGCTAACTAGATTTCTTCTCTTCAGTGCTCTGGGAAAATCAGCTCACTGACTAATGTAGATGAAAGTTTAGGAGATTCTTTAAACACTTCCATACTTTTATCTGCTAACTCCCATAGAGGTCACATCCAGGGCTCCCATCCTATCCAAGTTCTGCCAAGTATGTTGGGGTCTGTTGCCTGGTCGATCAAGCACTTTACTTGGGCCTCTTCAGAAAGTCCACTCACTGGTTCTTGAGCACGAATGTTGTGATCTTTGCTTCCTCGTGCTACAGCCACATAATCCCCAAAGGCAGGTACCTTCTCATGGCCCAGAAGTAACTCATCACTGGACAAAAGACAAAATAAACATGAGAATACAAATCATAAATTATTTTCCTTCGTTGCCTGCATTCCTATCCAAATGTTCCCTCTCATCACTTACAGAAAAGTTTCTGTTGCTTAGAACCTTGAAGTCAAGAGATTGGATTTGTAGGAAAAGACAACATGAATAATGCTATTAACATTTGTCTACAAGTTCTGAGTGGACATATGCTTTCATTTCTCCTGGGTGCATACTTAGGAACAGAATTGCTGGGTCAAATGGTAATTCTTTGTCTAACTTTTGAGGAACTGACAGACTGTTTTTTACAGCAGCTGCCTCATTTTACATTCCTACTAGCAACTTATGAGGGCTCTAATTTCTCCATATCCTCACCAACACTTGTTTCATTTTTTTATTTTTTAATGGCCATTCTAGTTGGTGTGAAGTAGTATCTCATTTGCATTTCTGATGACTAATGATGTTGAGCATCTTTCCATATATTCTTGGCCATTTATTTATCTTCCTTACCAAAATGTCTATTCAGATTCTTTGGTCATTTTTTTCTGGGTTATTTGTCCTTTTATTATTGAGATATAAGTTTTTTATGTATTCAAGATACAAGTTCCTTCTCAGCTATCTGACTTTCAGATATTTTTTTCCCTATCTGTGGGTTGTCTTTTCATTTTTTTGATGGTATCCTGTGAAGCCTAAAAGTTTTTAATTTTGATGTATTTTCCTATTTTTTTCTTGCTTGTGGCTTTTTGTGTTATACCTAAGAATGTCAAATGTCATTGCCAAGTACAAGATCATGAAGATTTAATCCATGTTTCTGACTACTTTATAGTTTCAGCTCTTAATTTAGGACTTTGATACCTTTTGAATTAGTATTTGCATATGGTGTGAGACAGGGATCTGCCTTCATTCCTGCTCCACAGCCATTTGCTGGAAAGTCCACTGAATGGTCTTAGGTGCCTCTGTCAAAAAACAGCTGGCCATAGATTGCATTTATTATTATTTAATTGTAAAGTCCACTTTTTCCTTTCTGTGAATCATTTCTATAGATTTCTATTTGCTTTAGAACTTAAGAAAAATGTTAAAAGCTAACCTAACGGCTAACCCAATTTAGGTTCTCATTGAATAAGCCCACACTATTCTCCACACCTCCATGCTGTGCAAATCAAGATCACATTCTGGTTTGCAGAAAAACATCATATCACATTCACATCCTAAGGACAAAAGCAAATTGAAAACCTAAATCTCCTCACGCACATAAAAATACAGTCGTAACTAGCCTAAGAACGCTCCTGCTCACACTGGCCAGGTGCTGACCTGTGGCCTGAAGACTGGGCTGAGAGGCAGAGGTAAAGAACACAGGTTTCAGAGATGCCCAGCCTTTGAGAAGCCAACCTCCTTCATCCATGCTTTCATCATTTATAAAATGAAGATAACACTACTAATGGCACAGGCAGGGGTAAAGAACTCAGCGCTTTACACATTTAGTGATTCTTTAGGAAACGGCTACACATCAGCATTCTGTTCATTCTTTCAGCAAGTAAGTATCATACCAAGTAATAGCCGCGGGATTGGCACCTGCTAACTTTCTCTTAACGTGATGTATTTTCTGCCGGGGATACCAATTTTTTTCAGTTACATTTATTTCTTGAATCCATGATCCTCCTTTTTTCAGCATTTTCTGTTCAAAATTCTAAAGGAAAAGGATATCAGTTCCCTGCTTATTATAACAGCATATATGATCACCTTCAAACAGATTAAACATGCAATGATCTTAAAATAAGTATCTATAACCAGGGAGGGCCATCCAGCTTTTGATGCAATTCTAAAGGTAGCACACAGAACCATGACAGTGACTGCGAGGAACTGCAGTTATGCATAAAACCTATGCCCTGTAACAGAGCCATCACGGGCTTCATTGATTCTTTTGGGGCTATATTACAAACATTTGAGATTTAAGAAAGTGCTGTCTTTATGATTAAGGAAGACCTCTCATGGAACAGACTGCAAACTAAAAGTTGTCTCAAGAGAGAAATCACTGTCACCAAAGCACAGATGATTCCTTTCCTCTTTAGAAGTATGCTCAATTGAAACAACAGTTTTCTCCAAATAAAGGTATGTCTCTCAACTGGTTTTTAGGCCAAATGACCCCAAATGTCAATTTTGAGAAATGTTGTATAGACAAGGTGAATACTCTAATAAACCCAATTTGATGCCTTTCTGTCACAGGAGAGGAGACGCTGCACCCGCCGCTGGTGTGCGGTAATAACAGCTCAAAGCACGTCAACAATCCTACCTTCCAGTTGAAGGAAGGGTCCTTTACAAACACGTCCATGGTGCTGGTGAGTAGATCAGGGCGTGAGCGGAAGGCCCTCAGGGCGTGCACCATGACACTGTACAGAACCCCCGTTTCCTTCATTGGTAACATCAGATTGATAAACTGGTGAGTCAGTCGAAAAGGCATCAACTCAGGAACTGGTATAAACTAAAGAAAAGAATACAGATTGAGCAGAATATATGACTGAGAAATCTCAAAGTCACAGGCACCAATGAAATACCCTCCCATTACAATTATTCACGTTTACTGGAACATTAACACCTGTTTTCCTGAAACCAGCCACATGGATGTGAATTCACTGTCCCCAAAAGTAATCAACACAACCATCCTAGCAATGCGCACGCCCACGTGTGCACACCTACGCAGTCGGCAGAGACTTACAAGTACAATGCTCAGTTTAATGTCAGAGGAAGGCTCTGCATCATGTCTGTGTGAGACATTTTGATTAGGGAGCTTCATGAAGCCTCCTTATAGCTTTCCCTTTGCAGGGAACATTTTATTCTTGGCTCTGATTACATAATTGACCACCACACACCTGAACAACACCAGAACAAAATTGAGATTGCCCCTTTCTGCAAGAATGCCAAATTCAACGACTATGACAAAATCGACCTAACTGATTTGTCGTTTCTTTAAAAACTACCCATTTCCAGGGGGTGTTATAAAGTCCTATGATAACTCTGAACTAGTCAAGAGCCATGAGAGTTGGGTGGGCAGACCTGGGTAGCTGATCCAAACGCATGTCCGAAGTCGATCCCCACCATTCCGCCTGTCTCCATGCTGACCATGAAATTGTTCAGATGTCTGTCCCCAATGCCCAGGATCCAGTGGCTGATGCATATGAGGGCGTGAGAGCTGGCAAAGTGGGAGCGGAGTGCCAGAAAGGCCGCAGGGCCCGCGCTCATCTTGAGAAAGGCCCGCCTGCGAAAGAGAGACCATCTCTGTGGTTTCTGCTGCGTCACCAGTGGGCTGGGGACATCCCAAGTGTACTTACTTCAGGAGATCAGCTGGCACTTTACTTTCTCTTTTCCTAAAAGATGTGACTGTTTCAGAACGACTAGCTACCCTATGATTTAATAACAGGAAACGTACAATTAGAACAAACTTTCTGTGACTTGAAATTTTAAATGTAAAATTCTTTGTTTCCATTGAAGCTGAAATATCAAATTAACTAGATTTTGATGATCTCTCTAAGGCAAAACTTCTAAGAAACAACAGAAAATATGCAACTTTGAGAAGACTGAACTAGTTAGTAACAGGAAAACCAAAACAAAACTCACTTGTACATTAGCATGTAGGCGCCAACATCGTATGTCCCAGACACCTTTGCCAGCCAGTCTCTATACTCACGTGCTGGTGCTTTCGGATCACTAACAGGTAGGGAAAAGGGAATCAGCATCGAAAAAATACACAGCATTATGTGATTTCAGAGGCAAAGATGACCAAGAATTCATTGAAAAGTAGTGAAGAGGCAGGGAAAAATAAATATGACTCTTAATAATATTTAATATTAACACTGAACTCATGTTACTCTAGACCTCAAATTTCAATGTATCATTATTCATTTTTGATTACTCCTACAGAAACCCAAGTGATTTCCCATGCAAAGACTCAGGCACAAAACAGTCAGATGGAACGAGCTGAGCTGAGCACAGTGGCCGAGGCATGTGGCTTTACAGTCAGTCCCGGACAAGACCCAGAAGAGCAGGATAAGGCGTGGCAGGAGAGCCTGCGGGAGGCACCACACCTGCTACTGCTAACAAGGACCACACATCGTTTGGAGAAGACAAGGGTGTGTCTGTGTTTGGGTTGCCAGCCTTTTTCTCCACCATTTCCAGTTTGCAGATACAGAGAAAACCCATATGAAGTACAGTACAGTACTGTCTGAAATGACAATGGATTTGAAGTGAATATGAAAAGCTGTTTTCAGCTATGCTTCAAAGGCAAAAGGTAGTTTCCAGGCAGCCGGAAATAAGGTTGTGTTTGTATGTTTAGCCACCTTTGAGTTTGTGTCAAAAGCTTTAACAAGTTTTCCTTGTCTGAAGACAGAACAATTTCACAACACATTACTTAGTAGTTCAATTACTTAAGATGAATCTTTTCTGAGCAGCTGCTAAATTAATTTCACAAATAGACCACTGCATTTTAATCTCTTCTAGTTTCATTTAAGTTCTCTTCTAGTTTCAACTGGGATGAAAATCTTTAGGTTGCAAAACTGCAACATGTAAATTAAGAACAGCCATGATTTTACTCATAGGGGCCTGTTTTAAAAGTAGAATGTAATTTATGCCATTGCGTATTTTGACAAGCACTTTAAACTCTATTGACACCTGTGTTTACCTTGTGCATTTCCATCACTATCCCACCTTACTGATGGAGACGGGTCAAGCGCCTGCTGTGCGTCCGCACTACACTAGGTTAGCACTGAGGCAAGGCCTGCAGTCGCTGACTCAGACATGCTGCTCGCCAGCTCCCCCTACCCTCCAGGGAAAGCAGGACTGCAGGCAGGGGACTCAGATGACTGGGATCAAAGTGAGTAACACCAGCCTATTCAGCAGGTCACCCGGGAATAAGAGCCTCATTTACTTTAATCATTCCTGACTGATGAAAATACTGATCCTGTATAAATACTTTCGGTAAAGAATGAGAGTAGAATGAAGAGAATTAGGCCTTGAAGCGATTTATGACCATTTTCTCTTCTTCATTCTATAGCTGATCACCAAAAATCATCAGCTTCACCTTCTAAATGTCTTTAATTTTTCTTTATAGAAACAAAAACCAAATAAAATTAACAATAATTATAAAAATCTGATTAAAAAATACACATTTGTTGTAAAAATTTCAAAAATATAAAAGGATAAACAAAAAGCACCTAAATCATGACCTAGAATGAATCACTAATAATTCTAGCTACAGCACTTACATGCTGGGTGTCCTAGGACAACTTGCTTAACTTCTCTGGACCTCAGCTTCCTCATCTATACAGAGGTGATAATAATACTCACCTTGTAGGTTTTTGTAGGAAATAAATGACTTCATATGCATTACAAACAGAACAATAATGCTTAAATTTAGCCGTTAATCTTACTACTTATTTCCTTCAAGTTTTTTTTGAAAGTTAATACTTTAAAAAATTTTTTCAATTTAGAATATATGCAAGTACTAGTTAGAAACCTCTTCTCCATTTATTTTATTCACCCAGCAAGAGGCAGATTAAACAGGGCAGGGTGTGGCTGACAGTGCCAAGTAAAGGGAGCCCTACAATGTCACTGGAGACACAGGGTGGAGGAAAGTGGATCTGGAACAACTGTGCTCTGGGTGGCAGAGGACTTGCGGGGGCCAGGGCAGAGCCGGAGAAAGTGTTCAGACTCCACGCTACCTTCTGTAAGCTGCTTTCTCCTCTTGCGACATGGTACTTAAAAGCAGTTCCTTCAAGGTAACAGTATTTTCTATCCATTCAATTAATCCTAATCTGAAAATGAGAATAAATAGTTTATGAACAAAACCCAAACTTCTTTTTCTTCACTAGGAAAAAAGTTCTGCAGAATCAAAGAAAAGCAGGTGTCTTCATGTCAATTCTCAACGTTAAGACAGTATCACAGAAGTGTTTACTGGTTTTTTTTAGCTTCCTGTGAAATCTAAAATCCTGAATTGTCAGGTGACCTCCAACCCTGTCTCAGTACAAGTACACAGGGTTTGGCCTAGTGTTGGAACTCCCATCCCTGTCAATGTGCTCCAGTAGGATGCTGTGCGTGGGGTTGTACCTGGAGGTCATGGGTATGACATGGTATGTCTTTAGCTGCATGTTCCTTTGACTGCAGGCAGCATCTTGAGAGAGGATGACATTCATGACCTCAAAGAGCTGCCCGATGCGCTGGTCCTGGCGCAGGTCTTCGCCCCCCTTCACAAGGAAAGGGTACTCTCTCTCGTCATGGCCACGGATGGTGATGCGCTTTGGTTTTCTGACAGAATCCATCACTTTTACCTTAAGTAATTAAGAAAATAATTTAGGTGCAGTCTGAGCAATTGAGAGAATAGCCCATTATATCATCACTGAAAGAGGAAAAAGAAGGCTGGTGGCACACATTCTTCAAAGAAAGACCTCCTTCTGAAGACAGAGTCAGGTGACAGAGACAAAGAACAGGGAACCCAGGACGAGCGGGACATGCTCACACCCTCCTCCTGAGCCCCGGGCAGCCCCCCAAGCCTGGGGACACACACTCGCTTATGAATGTGGACGCCCTCAGTGAGGAGCCACATACAACAAGCTGACTTCCTACAACTACCTAATTCTACATATATTTTATAATGGATCTACACACACACGTATGCTTTACTCTTTAAGTTTATTACATCCTTAAATATGACTGGTGCTGAAACATTGGAAACATTGTCATTAAGAAATTCAGGGAATAATAGGATCAGAAAATTCCACACATTTGAGACCAATATGGAAGCTGTCTTTTCTTTAGTAAGGCAAATACGTCATTCTCACATCTGAAGAACTGCACTCCACACATTAGCAAGCCCAGCTACGATGAGTGGGGCACGAACGCCGGCACCTACCCGCTCATCAAACCCAGCGATCCGTGCGTGGTATTCTGGCAGTGGCTTTCCTTTGCCATCATACTGACCTAAGACAAACCACCGAGGCCTTACTTAGAGATAGCTTGTTACAAAACCTTGTATTTTAAAACATACCTGTTGATCTAATTTGAAAAAGCTAACACGATAGAACTTTTTACTGAAATTTTCACTTAAAGAAAATAGACTTATTTCTTTTAATGCTATTAGTTCTCAATTTGACTGACTAATGGAAGTTAGCTTCCTATTCTAATGGCACAGACAAATTCCAAACAGGAAAAGTAATGCACTGAGCGAGCACACTAGTATTTCTAGGTGAATCAATCTATATATCAGGAGGCTTATATTTTCAATGTTTTTCTTGAAACTATGCAATGTACAGCTGTTAATAATAACAAAGAAGAGTGTTTCTCGAAATATGTTTTTTTTTTAATATCTACTAGAATGAGAATATAAGTAACCATAATACAGTATTTTTTTGTCTGGTGAATTTCAGGCTGAGGAACATGGGATGTACAAAAATGACTTTGAGAAATCCTGCTGTGCTCACATCTGACCAGCATGCTGTGTACTTGTCCTCAGGGTCTTACTCCTCTTCTTGAGGGTAAGTCATTTATCATTACCTCATCCCTCTCATGGGACCAACATGTGCATCCCTGGAAGTGATGTGCACCTGTACCTGAATCACATTTCTAAAGAAAAGTTATTCAGGAGCGAAGCATGGATATGCTCATAGGAAATTAGCATTTACCACTATTATTAGGTGGAAATCTGAATACTTGTCATAATCAGGAATGTAAGAAAACTATAAACTAATTGGACATTTAGTAAAGTATAGTAATTCATAGTAGTTACAGATTTTCCTCATTATGAGAAAGAAGGTCACATTTTAAATTCTTTAAAAATAAAGAGAACTGTCAAGAACCTGCTACCACTATTTTAGAAATCGAAACTTCCTCCTATGCCACTTTTCTTCTTAAGGTAGTTTTGTCACCCTTGAAGGTTAACTCACCAGGAATCTCCAGCTCATTTCTCAAAAATTCTACTTTGAAGTCACTCAGCCAGGGCGAGCATTCTTTCAGATTCCCAGGTGGCTTTGAGTCTTCGCACATTTTTAAATATAGTGAGCTGGCAATGCCATTGAAGTCACGGAGCTTCATTCCAGGCAGCTTAGAACCTCCTCTCCCAAAGTATTTATCAAATTCTTTTCCAAAGGCCTGAAATTAATTAATAATTTACTATAAATAAGAATGTTTAGTTTGAACTTTTGGAAAGGTTCTAGGCTTATGAATGTTTATAAAATAAGCACCCAATTATATGTTTTCGTGCTTTTTAAGATTTATAGTTTTGCTTTCCTTGAATGTTTCAGTACTCTAAAACACCTGACACCTGCCTTTTGTTTGTTTCTTTGTGTCCACTGAGAAGAGAAAGGCTATGGTAGCAGCAGCTTCTAGTCACACAAGGGCTTTAAAAACTTGGTGAAGTCATCTAGCCTTCCTGTGCCCATGGTCTAGTTACCAACCTACATCATTACAGTAACAGGAGTTACTACAACTCCTCTTATACAGTCATTTTGTACAAAATTAAGTACATAATGAAGGAAGCAATTCAATAAAAATCAGCAGCCCAAAATTCTTCATCAGCGCTGAAGAGAAAAACTGAAGAGAAAAACTGACAATGCTACTTTCCTTAGTAAGGGCCTTTCAAGCCATTATTTTGGACCATAATCCAGTATGAATATTATTTAAATAATTTATATTTTAAAAAGAAATTATTATTATAAGTATTTTATCTTGGAACATATCAAATATTTCTTTGTAAACCTAAATAATGCAACAAACAAAACAGAAATAGAGTCCCAAACACAGAGAACAAACTGATGGTTGCCACAGGGAGGGAGATAGGGGGATGGGGGATATAGGTGAAGGGGATAAAGATGCACAGACTTCCAATTATAAAATAAATTAGTCATGGCAATGAAAAGTACAGCATAGGGAATATAACCAATAATATTGTAATATCTTTGTATGGTGACAGATGGTAACTACACTCATTGTGGTGAGCATTTAGTAATGCATTTAATCGTGAATCACTATGTTGTGCACCTGAAACCAATATAATATTTTGGTTTACTATCAACTTACTTCAATATATAAACTGAATATTGATGTTACTTGATGTATCATCCATACTTCAATAAAATATTTATTTTGTTGTAGTCTCCACTCAAAATATTTAAATTATTATCCCAGGATTAAAAAAAATAAGTGTTACTAACAGCAACTTAATAATCATCAAGAATTACCTGATTATCTTTCATTGGAAATGTTTTTACCAAATTTAGAACTAACCCACAACATAAATCTGGCATAAATGAAATATATGCTTTATTTTAAGACAATTCATTACAGGAAAATTGACATATGAAACATTTCTTTAAACTATAAATGGATTGAAAGCGTAAAAACAATCTGTAATTTTTGGACTACATGGAAAGACCGGCTATGTAGCACCAACAATATACCTGAATAATGCCCCTAAGGATCCTCTAACATGAAATCTGAGGCAATTCTGTTTGGATGGATTATCATTTAATTAATTAATGCAAATTACGTGTTGATATGGTTGGTAGGAAGTAGAAAGTTCTAGATTGATTTTCCAATGCACTAGAAATTAACTTCAAGACAAATATCCCACTGTGTAGGAATGACAGGGGTGTGCTTCTGGCACGTGACACTCCTTTGGTCAGGAGGACACCACAATGCTAAGCAGCAGCCGGAAGGACAGTGGCCAAGCACACAGACTTTCAGGGCAGAGTCTGACAGGCACCAGCGTGCAGAGAAAAGGCGGGCCGCGCACTCAGGGACAGCGCACAGCACCTGCGGGGCTGCCAAGACCTGCTCCCCTCAGGCAGTGAAGGGGACTGCTGCAGACAGTCACACGTGGGCCCAGGAGACTAGCAGCAGCCCCTTCTGCCTGGGGCAGGGGCCCAAGTGCACTGGAGAGGTGGGTCAGGGAGGGCTGCAGAGAAGCGGCAGTGCCACAGTGAAATCTTCTCACAGAGGGTGGACTGGCTCTGTTACATGGGGAGACCTGGCTCTACTTTCCATTCTGCCTGACTCTCGGCTTGGCACCAGGGAAGTCACCTGTTTTTCAGCTCTAGCTTCTTTGTTTAGAAAAGGTCTGGCAAACTGCAGCCCACACATCAAATCCAGCCACTGCCTGTTTTTATAAACAGAAGTTCACTAGAGTCCTATTCCTTACATACTGTCCAGGGTTGCTTTCGCACCTGGTGGCAGACGTGAGCGCTTGTGATCAGTGGCTGGTGTGGCCTGCAGGCTGTGAGACCTTGGCCTGTACAGGAAAAGCATCAACACAAACACTTCTCCAAACCCAGTGTTCTAGAACTCTACACCTTTTATTAACGCTAGTCCACCAGATTCAAGTACGTTTACATATCCCAAGTCCTGTTCTGAGACCCTTGCAGTCAACACGTAGCAGTCACTGGGAGACAGATTTGATATGATGTGGAGTAACACATGTCATAAAACCAAATACAGAGGTTTATGGTTTAGGATACATTCCTGGTCAGGTTTAGGCAATGGATAGTCCTGTATGTTCCTACATTCCTACCTTTAACTAAAACTACCCTATTTAGGAATGACCTGCCAAAATCTATTTCCACTTACCCCAACTACACCATTCATCCATCTAATTAAAGATGCCTGTCTCACATCAGGCAGGAGAGTAGGTAGTGGAGGAAAGAGACAAATAAGACAAAATTCCTGCTGGTAAGGGTAATTTGGGGATGCAAATTAAGGGAAGAGTTAAAGAGAAATGTGGTTTTCCACTCCTGAGGAACTCCTCACAAGAACTCGCACAGTCCTCCACAGCAGCATTACTCAAATCACTAAGGAGTGGAAGCACCCGAATGGCTATCAGCTGAAGAAAGGATAAACAAATTGTGGCATATTCATAGTGGAACAACATTCAGCAATAAAAAGGAACAAAGTGCTGACACATGCTATAACATGGATGAACCCCAAAAACATGATGCACAGGACAGAGAAGCCAGATCTCACACTGCAAGATTTTCCTTAGACAAAATGTCCCAAACAGGCAAGTCTGCAGACAGGAATTAGTTCAGTGCTGGCCTGGGGTGCTGGCAGGAGGGCACCCAGGAGTGACTGAGGTCAGGTGTGCACTTTCTCCCTGGAGTGAAGACAGTGCTCTAAATTGATGTGGTGACATCTGAAGGACTTGGTGAGCATTAGAAGAACGATGGCACCATACACTTTAAATGGATGGACTGTGGGGTATGTGAATTACATCTTAATCAGCAGTTAGTAAAAATAACTAGAAGGGTCAGAACCCCCTTGACATTAGAGACTGTGGAACGTGAGAACTGGCAATAGGGTGACCAGGGCCTCTCCTTGTGCTCCCAAACTTCTTGAGGCTTAAGGAACAGTTTGACTAAAACTGGCAAAAAAAACTCAGAGTGATTGATGCTAGCAGAGGTGTTCCTGAGGTATGTTAGGCGACGGAGGAGGAGTGTCTGGTTCTTCTTGGGGACAGCGAGGATGAGTCGGCTCAGGGAAATCTGAGGAAAAGGGGTGCACAATCCATGTGTCTGAACGTGGGCTCAGATGGGCAAGGGGGGCAGTGAATCCATTTAAAATGGGGAGCAACACGCGTAGGCACGGCAGACATTTCAAGGCTCATTTCATTCTCCACCTGCACCAAGAGGCTTTTCTGGATTCCCAAACTGAGGGGTATTCTCCTCCCTTCACCTCCAGAGCAACTTTAAAGTAGATCTCATATTATTACATTGTCCTTACATCACAGTGCTTCACGGACTGTGCTTGTCATTCAGTCCCTTTGAATTCAAGATCCTGTCTTTGTAGGTCCTGCAGCACAGGAATCACTCACTTTGGACAGAGATAAGTTTTCAAAATAGTGATCAACTTGTATAAAATACAAATGCTTTCTTGATCCGGTATTTAAATCACTCTGAGAATTGAAAATATTAAGCTACATGTACCTTCAAATCTAAGAACCCAGAATGAAGAATAGAACGTAATAAAACCTGAGGTTGTACCATTGACACACCTGCCACTATCTGACCTAAAATGTGCCTTCAATATCTCACAGAAAGCATCAGGTCTAAAGAA
Source organism: Smutsia gigantea (assembly GCA_032199065.1). Taxonomy (NCBI): domain Eukaryota; kingdom Metazoa; phylum Chordata; class Mammalia; order Pholidota; family Manidae; genus Smutsia; species Smutsia gigantea. The sequence goes on from JAVSCE010012181.1 coordinate 149,763, forward strand.
AGTTTATGAATCCAACAGATAGATTTTAAAACCAGAATTACTGACAAACTAGAAAATATGAATATTGGTCTTCACTATGATTCTGTTATTAAAATAGCCATACCTGAATAAACCTTCTTCTAAAAGCCCCAACACCTGAAGCCTCTGGGTCTCCTAAGGCTGTATACATTTTTTCATACATCTTTTCAATTTTTTTTTTATTTACAGGGGTTTTTGCTAGTTCAACTTTGATATCATCAGTCCAGTCCTGTGCAGAAAAAAAAAAGAGAAAAATCAAGCAAGATTGCAAGTAGGTTTTATCCAAGTTTGATGCTTTATGTGCTAGAAGCTATTACATTACCTTAAAGAGCATTTCAGGATTAGAGAGCTGTTCTAGGGCACTAATTAAATCTTGAATCACTCCTCCTTGATCCAACTTAGTTTTAATCCTATAAAAAAATTCTAAGATGAGATAACCAAGCATCTTCCAAAGACCAAGGCTTATAATTTTTATACAGACACACATAATTATTTACACTTACATATAAAACTATATGTAACCAACTACATAGCACAGGGAAGGAACTATTTTAATATTCAATCCAATATTAGATGAAGCACAAAGTATATATTCTATCGAGGTGAGGTTCTTAAAGTAAAAGCAAATCTTAAAAGTGATGTTGACATTTTGATATACACAATTTGATACACAGTTTCAGAAATTACATTATGAAAGAAAAAGCCACTTTCTCAATACACTTTGAAACCTTTTCCTTTCCTTTTTTTTAATTTTCCTTTTTTTGGTATCATTAATGTACAATTACTTGAACAACATTATGGTTACTAGACCACCTATTATCAAGTACCCCCCATATACCCCATTGCAGTCACTGTCCATCAGCATAGTAAGATGCTGTAGAATCACTACATGTCTTCTCTGTAAATACTGCCTTTCCCCTGTCCCCTCTCCACTACATTATGTGTGATAATCATAATGCCCCTTTTCCCCCTTATCCCTCCTTTCCCACCCATCGTTCCCAGTCCCTTTCCCTTTGGTAACTGTTAGTCTGTTCTTGGGTTCTGTGAGTCTGCTGCTGTTTTGTTCCTTCAGTTTTTGCTTTGTTCTTATACTCCACAGATGAGTGAAATCATTTGATACTTGTCTTTCTCTGCCTGGCTTATTTCACTGAGCATAATAGCCTCTAGCTCCATCCATGTTGTTGCAAACAGTAGGATTTGTTTTCTTCTTATGGCTGAATAATATTCCATTGTGTATATGTACCACATCTTCTTTATCCATTCATCTACTGATGGACACTTAGGTTGCTTCCATTTCTTGGCTATTGTAAATAGTGCTGCGATAAACATAGGGGTGCATATGTCTTTTTCAAACTGTGCTGCTGCATTCTTAGGATAAATTCCTAGGAGTGGAATTTCTGGGTCAAATGGTATTTCTATTTTGAGTTTTTTGAGGAACCTCCATACTGCTTTCCACAATGGTTGAACTAGTTTACATTCCCACCAGCAGTGTAGGAGGGCTCCCTTTCTCCACATCCTCGCCAGCATGTGTTGTTTGTCTTTTGGATGGTGGCCATCCTAACTGGTGTGAGGTGATATCTCATTGTGATTTTAATTTGCATTTCTCTAATGATTAGCAATGTGGGGCATCTTTTCATGTGCCTGTTGGCCATCTGAATTTCTTCTTTGGAGAAATTTCTGTTCAGCTCCTCTACCCATTTTTTAATTGGCTTATTTGCTTTTTGTTTGTTGAGGTGCATGAGCTCTTTATATAATTTGGATGTCAACCCCTTATTGGATATGTCATTTATGAATATATTCTCCCATACTGTGGGATGTCTTTTTTTCTACTAATGGTCCTTTCTTTTTTAAAGAATTAATCATATTGCAGCCAGCTCTGTTGAGGAACAGTGAGGCAACAAACTGTGAGAAAGGTGTGATTCCCTCTGCCCTGTCTTTTCAGAAACAAAGCACTTTAAGTAATGAGGCAAATCAGCTCATGACAAAATTACTAGACAAAGAATGTCAACTAACACACTAATATTTACAAAGTATTCCTGAAAAGTAATGCCGTTGTTGGTTATGTGCAGTCAGTTGTCTCGACTTACATATCAACTGAAGAAGTGAAAAGGACACCATGTCTGCAGCCTACTGAACCTAATTAAGAGGACAGCCTTCCTAGGTATTTCATTAAAGAACAATTTCAGGAACTGATTTCAAAAAGCATCTCCTCTAGTATGTCTCAACTAACAGATTACTATTAGCATGATGGTAGAATGCTTCATAAATAACATTCTTAATAGAAAAGTATTTTAAAAAGCAAAGAGATTCTGTAACAAATAACATGCCCGGAATAGGTAACGTTGAACAAACAGATGTCTAAGATTTTCTATTCTTCAATGACAGCTCTAATTAATTTGAAGACAGACATATGCTTCCATGTGTTTGCTTTTACCATGCACATTTTTATAACCTGTAATATTTGATTAACCAATTTTTTAGTTGTATCACCTTGCCACAAACTCCTTATTCTTATGACCAGCAGAAGTATCTTTGAAGGAGTAGCTTTCACTACTTATTATAAACGGATAAACAATCGCCTGTGGATAGTTATCAGCAATCTCTTCCACAGTGTACTGGATGGCAACCGCTTGCTCTTTGTCCAGTAGGGCCACCATGTGGCTGATCCAGCCAATGAACTGCCAGCAAGGAATGCAAGAAATCTAAAACACAGAGAGCCATAACTTACTAATGAATACAACATTTGTTTGTTATAAAGTATGTCTCCATTATATAAAGTATATTTGTTTATAATCAGAAGTATAAAACAGGTGGAAGTATAATAAGAAGTGTTCCCTCCCTCAGGCCTCGTAATTCCCATGCCACTGAGGCAATCTTTCAGTTCTTCTAGGTATTGTTATGTGTATTTATACATACCCTTTCTTCACAAAAATGGAATCAGACCAGACCATACAGTAGCTGGGTTTTCTTAGATTTACCCCATTCCACTTAACAGCTCTATAGTATTCCATTTTATTTACCTACTGCTCTATAATCAATTTTTAAGGTATTTTCCAGTTTCTACTCTTATAGATAATGCTATAATGGACATTCCTATATGTTTATCTCTTTGTACTTGTTCTATACCCAAAGAATCAATTCCTAGAAGTAAAATAATTGTGTGAACATTAGCAATTATAAAAAACATTACTAATTTCCCTCAAAAAAGGTGATATTTTCACTTCTAAAAGTGTATCAGAATGACTACTTTCCAAAATCCTTCCCAACACTGGACACAATCAATTTTTTAATTTACTGTCAATCTGAGAGGTGAAAAATATCTAATTTTCATATCTGTGTTTATTTGCCTTATATACTCCAATCATGCATGCATTTCCTTTGACCATTTTCTACCAGCCTATTTATTTTGTGAGGTGGGGAGGTCAATTCTATCTCTAACATGTGTTGTGAATATTTTTCTCCCAGTTTTATTAAAACTTTGGATATGGTATTTTTTTCTGCATAGAAGTATTATAATTATTTTCCTTTATGATTCTGCTCTTTTGTCTCTTTATTCCAAAACCATTTTCAAAATTTGCTCATATTCTTCCTCAAATGTTTTTTTTTCATTTGCTATACACTCTAGCTTTATTTTTTTACATATACAGCAACTAATGCTTTTTTCCTCTGGCTTTATACAGGATGACATGACTTACTTAGCTTCCCATCATCTTTTTTTTGGTATTATCGATTTACAATCACATGAGCAACATTGTAGTTACTAGATTCCCCCCATTATCAAGTCCGCACCACACACCCCATTGCAGTCACTGTCCATCAGCATAGTAAGATGCTATAGAGTCACTACTTGTCTTCTCTGTGCTATACTGCCTTCCCCGTGCTCCCCCTACATTATGTGTGCAAATCATAATACCCCTTAATCCCCTTATCCCTCCCTTCCCACCCACCCTCCCCAGTCCCTTTCCCTTTGGTAACTGTTAGTCCATTCTTGGGTTCTGTGAGTCTGCTATTGTTTTGTTTCTTCAGTTTTTGCTTTATTGTTAATACTCCACAGATGAGTGAAATAATTTGATACTTATCTTTCTCTGGCTGGCTTATTTCACTGAGCATAATACCCTCTAGCTCCATCCATGTTGTTATAAATGGTAGGATTTGTTTTCTTCTTATGGCTGAATAATATTCCATTGTGTATATGTACCACATCTTCTTTATCCATTCATTTACTGATGGACACTTAGGTTGCTTCCATTTCTGGGCTATTGTGAATAGTGCTGCGATAAACATGGGGGTGCATATGTCTTTTTCAAACTGGGCTGCTGCATTCTTAGGGTAGATTCCTAAGAGAGGAATTCCTGGGTCAAATGTTATTTCTATATTGAGTTTTTTGAGGAACCTCCATACTGCTTTCCATAATGGTTGAACTATTTACTTTTCCACCATCAGTGTAGGAGGGTTCCCCTTCTCCACATTGTGGGATTAATGGGATTAATACATAAATCAAGTAATATAGAAATCAAATTTACAAATACACATGACTTGATTGTTTTTCCTACAACTCTTGATGTGTGATCAAAAACAGAATGATGAGAACCAAAACAGTTCCCAAGGCTCGGGGCGTCCTCATGTGGTTTCAGTATCCTTGAGGCGTGTCACGTCCTGGGCTAGACTCAAAGCCAGATAATGATGTTTAAATTCATTTTAAGTTCGTTTGCTCAATAAATATTAGAAGTGCCTTTTTGGCATTACTCTTGCACTGTTAAGTCTCGAGTCCCCTGGCTGGTCCTTTCAGATCTTTGATATCTCATCGTGTCTCCCCCTTTATGTGTGGGTCAGAAGCAGGGAGGGACCGACAAGTGGCGCCTGAACAGGGACACTGTAACTCAGAGCAGGGAAGCTTGGAAGTCGTGGATCTAGTAAGACTCCTGGGAAAGCGTACACAGGGATAGGATCGAGATGTCAGGGACACTATAATGGGCCGAAACGAAACTAAAGCAGATAAACCGGAGAATTATTTAAAATTACTCCGTGCCCTCCTAAAAACATAAGGAGTGAAAACTAAAAAGGACTTTGCTCAACTTCACAAATATATTTAAAAATATTGTTACTGGTTGCCTCCACAGGGAACCCTTAAACAAGCTGATTGGAATAATGTATTAAGAGATTTCAAAAAGGCTAACAGACAGGGAAACATTATCCCTGTACTTGTTTGGATGGATCAATGGCCCCTCAATGAAGAAAAACTGGCAGCCTTACACACATTAGTTCACAAAAAGATTCATCTAAATAGATTAGAAGTTTCCACAAGCCCGTGGAATTCCCCTGTATTCGTCATAAAAAAGAAGTCCGGAAAATGGAGACTCTTACATTACTTAAGACAAATTAATGCAGTCTTTAACTTATGGGTCCTTTACATGAAGGCCTCCCTTCTCCAGCTATGACTCCGAAAGACTGGGACATGGTTATTATTGATCTTTAAGACTGTTTTTTTTTACAATTCCTTTAGCTTTGGCAGATAGAGAAATTTCACTTTTACTGTACCCTCCTTAAATTTACAAGCTCCTTCAGAAAGATTCCAATAGAAAGTACTTCTTCAAGGAATATTAAACAGCCCTACAATTTGTCAAAATTATGTGCACAGGGTTCTCTTGTCCCCTTCTGGTGTGAGCCAGGAGTTCTATTCTCTCACTGTAACTCTAAATAAAGCCTCTCCCTGGCTCTCCTATCTTAACTGTTTGCTAAGTTCATTCTTCGACTCCGCAAACAAGAACCCTGGAATCATTTTTGGGGGCTCATCTGGGATAATTTCGGAGGCCGCCCTGGCAGCTGAGTGAGGCAGGGAGCGTCCCTAACTCTCTTCTAACTTCATCAATTTTAAGGAACCCCATGCACACCACCACAAGGTAGGAGATCTACGCTTCGCTCTTATTCCTGACTTAATGCTGCACTTTTTTTATCTCATCAAAATGTGTCTGGGCACCTGTTAGCCACTTAAAAGCCGATTAGCATCAGCTACCCATCTTAAGTCATGAGTGGAAAGTTTCCTGGTGTCTGCCGTTCCTGGATCCCCCACCTCAGAGGGACGGGGATGTTGGGGAGTGGCTGAGACGATTTCCTACTTTCCCATCCTAATCTACGGACTCCGAGGGCAGAATGGACTAGTAGACAGTGGTCCTTGGATCTCAGCTCTGGCTGATGGATACAATGGCGCTGAGTGAACCTCCGGCTAGGCTGCTTCCTATGTGAAAGACGCAGATGACCCCCGACCTCTTATCTCACAGATCAAATTTCTTGCAGTGGGTGAGTAGCAGGATAATTCACAGGCAGTGAAAAAAACTGGTGTTTAAGAGTATAAACCCCCTGGAGGATATTATGCTCAGTGAAATAAGCCAGGTGGAGAAAGACAAGTGCCAAATGATTTCCCTCAATTGTGGAGTATAACAACACAGCAAAACTGAAGGAACAAAATAGTAGCAGACTCAGAGACTCCAAGAAGGAACTAGTGGTTACCAAAGGGGAGGGGTGTGGGAGGGCGGGTGCAGAGTGTGGGAGAAGGGGATTGAGGGGTATTATGTTTAGTACACATGGTGTGGGGAATCATGGGAAAAACAGTGTAGCACAGAGAAGGCAAACAGTGAATCTGTGGCATCTTACTACACTGATGGACAGTGACTGAATTGGGGTATGAGTGGGGACTTGATAATATGGGAAAATGTAATAACCACATTGTTTTTTCATGTGAAACCTTCATAAGAATGTATATCAATAATACCTTAAGAAAAAATCAATTAATTAAAAAAAGAGTATAACCCCCCCCCCCAATAAATGTCTGTGGCAGCCTCTGAATTTTATCTCTGACCTTGGCAAAAAGTTCCCTTGCTCCCTATTCAAAGCAGCCCTCCTAGGCCTGCTTCACTTTCTCCTGTGTAATATACACGAAGTCTGTAAAGTAATCAAGCTGAAACCTCAGCCCAGTATATAAATACCTCTATCCTACTGACTCCTTTCCTTAGAGGCAGTCGTCCTGGGGCTATGGCATTACCTTTCCTGCAGCCCCAGGGAAATGAAACAGGCTTGTGACTAGGATCAAGGCTCTAGCAGCAAGAGGTCATCCAGTTCCTATCAGTTTAGAGCCTTCATCGGCCCTTTTAGTCTGAGGCCATCGAAACCTTAACCCAGTTATGTAAACTACTCACCCTTAGAGTGTATTCTTGAAAACTGAGATACTTTTAATCATGTAAGCTAAAAAGAAAGAAGGCAATTGAAAAAAAAAAAGATGGCAGTGTGAGAGTTGAGCCAGAGGCTTCCTCCTAAAACCGCATATAATATGGAAATATAACTAATACAACTACTCTTGAAAGAGCAAGAGGAAAGAGGACTGCACAAACTGCAAACACCTGGAGACAAGATCAGACCTCACGGAAAAGGGTAATGTACTAAAGCTGTGGACCGGTGGGATCCAAGCCCTCCCCCACCCCAGCTCACCAATGGGAGGAAGAGGAACGGAGCAGGGAGGGAGTGGAGGTCTGGGACTGCTGAATACCTAACTCTGGAGATCTGCTCTGGGAGCACAAACCTACATTTCATGGTGCTTGCATGATACTCTTGTAATTAGGGGGTTGGAAAGCTAAGACAGACAGAATTCCTGGAGAGACTGAGATTCCAGCTGCTTGTGGAAAGCAGAGATCCATATCCAGCTGCTCTGGGACAAAAGAAAGGTGGGAGGTCTGAGAGACTTCCTAACAAAGAAGCCCTTAGCAAGAGGACTGCTAAAGGGGCAAGGATTGCACAGAGCTTACTGCTCAGGAGAAAGGACAGGTAGACAAAATTGTCCGGGTGCACTCTACCCAGCAGATTGGGAGCTTTCACGATCGTCAGGTGCTCCAGCTCCCTGGCTGCCTACACAGCTCCAAGAACCCTTTCTGTGACAGGCAGACTACTGCACCTTTCTTCTGGCCAGCCCCACCGGGCTTGCGAACCGGGGAAACCCTACCCTGTCGTTAGGCCAGCCAGAGGGAAGATCTGTGTACAGCAACTAAAAACTCAAAGCACAGAGGTTATACCTGTGTGCTTGGCCCACTGGTTCAGGCAGTGGAAACAGGCATAGCAGCTGGGAAGCAGGAAACAGCTCTTTCCTCCCCCCAGGCATCAATACCACTCCCCTACGATCCCCTCCCCGACATTGCTTCAGGGGATGAGCAGTTCCAGAGAGCAGAGCTTCTGGGCACTAGAGGGCGCCATACACAAATATGAAACGCCAAAGGAACCTGGTCCAGAGTAAAATTATTAATACAACTCCTGAGAAAGAATTAAATGATATTGACCTCATGACTCTCCCTGAAAGGCAGTTCAAAATAAAAATCATTAACATGCTCTTGGAGCTACGGCAAGATATTCAAGAACTCAGGAATGAATTACAGTCAGAAATCCAATCATTGGAGAGCACAATGGATGGTATTAAAAGCAGACTGGATACAGTGGAGGAGACAATAAATGAAATAGAAACTAGAGAAGAGGAATACAAAGAAGCTGAGGCACAGAGAGAAAAAAGGATCTCTAAGAATGAAAGAATATTGAGAGAACTGTGTGACCAATCCAAACGGAACAATATTCGCATTATAGGGGTACCAGAGGAAGAAGAGAGAGAAAAAGGGATAGAGAGCATCTTTGAGGAGGTGATTGCTGAAAACTTCCTCAATCTGGGGAAAGACATCATCTCTCAGGCCATCTGATGCACAGATCTCCCAACACAAGGGACCCAAGGAAGACAACATCAAGACATATAGTAATTAAAATGGCAAATATCAAGGATAAGGACAGACTATTTAAAGCAGCCAGATTAACTATCCCCAAAGTCAATCAAGGGATAGACAAAGAGTACAGAATATGATACCTAATATATAAAGAATGGAGGAGGAAAAAGGAGGAGGGAAATAAAAAAACAAAACAAAAAAAGAATCTTTAGATTGTGTAATAGCATATTAAGTGAGTTAAGTTAGACTCTTAGATAGTAAGGAAGTTAACCTTGAACCTTTGGTAATGACGAATCTGAAGCCTGCAATGCCAATAAGTACATACCTATCCATAATCACCCTAAATGTAAATGGACTGAATGCACCAATGAAAAGACAGTCATTGAATGAATAAAAAAACAAGACCCATCTGTATGCTGCCTACAAGAGACTCACTTTAAACCCAAAGACATACACAGACTAAAAGTGAAGGGATGGAAAAACACATTTTATGCAACTAATAGGGAGAAAAAAGCAGGAGTTGCAGTACTTAAATCAGATAAAATAGACTTGAAACAAAGAAAGTCACAAGAGACAAAGAAGGACATTACATAATCATAAAGGGTCAATCATAAGAAGATATAACCATTATAAATATCTATGTACCCAACACAGGAGCTCCTACATATGTGAAACAAATACTAACAGACTTAAAAAGGGAAATAGAATGCAACCCATTCATTCTAGGAGACTTCACACACCACTCACTCCAAAGGACAGACCAACCAGACAGAAAATAAGTAAGGAGACAGAGGCACTGAACAACACATTAGAACAGATGGACCTAATAGACATCTACAGAACTCTACACCCAAAACAGCAGAATACACATTCTTCTCAAGTGCACATGGAACATTTTCAAAAATAGATCATATACTAGGCCACAAAAAGAGCCTCGGTAAATTCAAAAAGATTGAAATGGTACCAACCAGCTTCTCAGACCACAAAGGAATGAAACTAGAAATGAATTACACAAAGAAAATGAAAAATCCCATAAACACACGGAGGCTTAATAACATGCTCCTAAATAACCAGTGGACCAATGACCAAATAAAAACAGAGATCAAGCAATATATGGAGACAAATGACAACAATAATTCAAGACCGCAAAATCTGTGGGACGCAGCGAAGGCTGTGCTAAGAGGAAAAGTATACTGCAATACCAGCCTACCTCAGGAAAGAAGAAGAATCCCATATGAGCAGTTTAAACTCAGAATTAATGAAACTAGAAAAAGAAGAACAAATGAGACCCAAAGTCAGTAGAAGGAGGGACATAATAAAGATTAGAGCAGATATAAATAAAATCGAGATGAATAAAACAATAGAAAGGATTAACAAAAGCAAGAGCTGGTTCTTCGAGAAAATAAACAAAATAGATAAACCCCTAGCCAGACTTATCAAGAAAAAAGAGAGTCTACTCACATAAACAGAATCATAAATGAGAAAGGAAAAATCACTACGAACACCACAGAAATACAAAGAACTACTAGAGAATACTATGAAAAATTAAATGCTAACAAACTGGATAACCTAGAAAAAATGGACAACTTTCTAGAAAAATACAACCTTCCAAGGCTGACCCAGAAAGAAATAGAAAATCTCAGCAGACCAATTCCCAGCAATGAAATTGAACTGGTAATCAAACAGCTACCTAAGAACAATACGCCTGGACCAGATGCTTCACCGCTGAATTTTATCAAACATTTGGTGAAGACCTAATACCCATCCTCCTTAAAGTTTTCCAAGGAGTAGAAGAGGGAATACTTCCAAACTCATTCTATGAGTCCAGCATCACTCTAATACCAAAACCGGGCAAAGACACCACAAAAAAATAAAACTACACACCAATATTCCTGATGAATATAGATGCAAAAATATTCAACAAAATATTAGCAAACCGAATTCAAAAATACATCAAAAGGATCATCCATCATGATCAAGTAGGATTTATTCCAGGGATGCAAGGATGGTTCAACATTCGAAAACCCTTCAACATCATCCACCAAAATAACAAAAAGGACAAAGACAACATGATCATCTCCACAGATGCTGAAAAAGCATTTCACAAAATTCAACATCCATTCATGATAAAAACTCTCAACATAATGGGTATAGAGGGCAAGTACCTCAACGTAATAAGGGCCACATATGACAAACCCACAGCCAACATTATACTTAACAGCAAGAAGCTAAAGGCTTTTCCTTTAAGATCGGGAAAAAGACAAGGATGCCCACTCTCCCCACTTCTATTCAACATAGTACTGCATTCCTCGCCACAGCAATCAAACAACGCAAAGAAATAAAAGGCATCCAGATTGGCAAGGAAGAAATTAAACTGTCCCTGTTTGCAGATGACATGATATTGTATATAAAAAGCCCTAAAGAATCCACTCCAAAATTACTGGATGTAATATCAGATTTCAGCAAACTTGCGGGATACAAAATTAATACGCAGAAATCTGTGGCATTCCTACACACTAACAACGAACTAGCAGAGAGAGAAATCAAGAAAACAATTCTATTCATGGCTGCATCAAAAAGAATAAAATACCTAGGAATAAACGTAACCAAGGAAGTGAAAGACCTATACTCTGAAAACTACAAGACACTCAAGAGAAATTAAAGAAGATACCAATAAATGGAAACACATCCCAAGCTCATGGATAGGACAAATTAATATTGTCAAAATGGCCATCCTGCCTAAAGCAATCTACAGATTCAATGGACTTCCTATCAAAATACCAACAACATTGTTTAACAAACTACAGAGAATAGTTCTAAAATTCATATGGAACCACAAAATACCCCGAATAGCCCAAGGAATCCTTAGAAGGAAGGATAAAGCTGGGGGATTATGCTCCCCAACTTCAAGCTCTACTATAAAGCCACAGTAATCAAGACAATTTGATACTGGCACAAGAACAGATCCATAGACCAATGGAACAGACTAGAGAGCCCTGATATAAACCCAACCATATATGGTCAATTAATATATGATAAAGGAGCCATGGACATACAATGGGGATATGACAGCCTCTTCAAAACTGGATTATTGTCTAACCCCAAAGAAAAAACTAAATTCAAAATGGATCAAAGATCTCAATATAAGTCATGAAACCATAAAACTCTTAGAGAAAAACATAGGCAAAAATCTCTTGCACATAAACATGAGCAACTTCTTCATGAACATATGTCCCCATGCAAGGGAGACAAAAGCAAAAAGGAATTCATGGGACTACATCAAACTAAAAAGCTTCTGTACGGCAAAGGACACCATCAACAGAACAAAAAGGCATCCTACAGTATGGGAGAATATATTTGTAAATGACATATCTGGTTAACATCCAGAATATATAAAGAACTTACACGCCTCAACACCAAAAAACAAATAACCTGATTAAAAAACGGGCAGAGGATATGAAGAGACAGTTCTCCAAAGAAGAAATTCAGATGGCCAACAGACACATGAAAAGATCTTCCACATCACTAATCATCAGGGAAATGCAAATTAAAACCACAATGAGGTATCACCTCACACCAGTAAGGATGGCCAGCATCGAAAAGACTAAGAACAACAAATGCTGGTGAGGATGCAGAGAAAGGGGAACCCTCCTACACTGCTGGTGGGAATGTAAGCTAGTTCAACCATTGTGGAAAGCAATATGGAGGTTCCTCAAAAAACTAAAATAGAAATATCACTTGACCCGGGAATCCCACTCCTTGGAATTTACCCATATAATACAACTGCTCAGACTCAAAGAGACATATGCACCCCTATGTTAATCACAGCACTTTTTACAATAGCCAAGATATGGAAGCAACCTAAGTGTCCATCAGTAGATGAATGGATAAAGAAGATGTGGTAAATATACAGAATGGAATACTATTCAGCCATAAGAAAGAAACAAATCCTACCATTTGCAACAACATGGATGGAGCGAGAGGGAATTATGCTCAGTGAAATAAGCCAGGTGCAGAAAGACAAGTGCCACATGATATCCCTCATTTGTGGAGTATAACAATGAAGCAAAACTGAAGGAACAAAAGAGCAGCAGACTCTGAGAACTAGTGGTTACCAAAGGGGAGGGGTGCGGGAGGGAGAAGTGGATTGAGGGGTATTATGTTTAGTACACATGGTGTGGGGGATCATGGGGAAAACTGTGTAGCACAGAGAAGGCAATTACTGAATCTGTAGCATGTTATTACACAGAAGGACAGTGACTGCATTTGGGTATGGGTGGGTACTTGATAATATGGTTAAATGTAGTAAGCACATTGTTTTTTCATGTGAAACCTTCATAAGAGTGTATATCAATAACACCTTAATAAAAAAATTTTTTTTAATCATATGACTTGATTGTTTTTCCTACAACTCTTGATGTGTGATCAAAAACAGAATGATGAGAACCAAAACAGTTCTCACAGCTCGGCGCCCTCCTCACATGGTTTCAGTATCATTGAGGAGTGTCACGTCCTTGGGCTAGACTCAAGGCCAGATAATGATACTTAAGTTCATTTGCTCAATAAATATAAGAAGTGCCTTTTTGGTATTACTCTTGCGCTGTTAAGCCTCGAGTTCCCTGGCTGGTCCTTTCAGATCTTTGATATCTCATTGTGTCTCCCCCCTTATCTGAGCCTCAGAAGCAAGGAGGGACTGACACCACATCCTCGCCAGCAATTGTTGTTGTTTGTCTTCTGGATGTTGGCCATCTAACTGGTGTGAGGTGGTATCTCATTGTGGTTTTCATTTGCATTTCCCTGATAAATGATGTGGAGCATCTTTTCATGTGCCTGTTGGCCATCTGAATTTCTTCTTTGGAGAAATATCTGTTCATATCCTCTGCCCATTTTTTAATCGGGTTATTTGCTTTTTGGTTGTTGAGAGGCTTAAGCTCTTTATATATTTTGGATTTCAACCCCTTATTGGATATGTCATTTATGTATATATTCTCCCATACTGTAGGATGCCTTTTTGTTTTACTGATGGTGTCCTTTGCTGTGCAGAAGCTTTTTAGTTTGATATAGTCCCACTTTTTCATTTTTGCTTTTGTTTCCCTTGCCTGGGGAGATATGTTCATGAAAAAGTTGCTCATGTTTATACAAGAGAGTTTTGCCTATGTTTTCTTCTAAGAGTTTTATGGTTTCATGACTTACATTCAGGTCTTTGATCCATTTTGAGTTTACTTTTATGTATTGAGTTAGCCTCAAATGCTTTTTAAAGTGTTAATTTTAAGATAAAATCTGATGCATTTGGCAAGTTGGTACAGAAATGAACTCGGGCAAGCATCCTCTGTTCGTCTATAAGATGAGGAAACAGCAAGTGTGTGAAGGCAAATACACCTGCCCATGGAGCTCATGGGAGGACTCAATAAAGGTTAGCCATACACCTCAAGTTATCTCCCTGATGTCATCATAACACTGACTACTCCATTTGTTGCCTCACACATTCAAAATGCTAACTTTATTATCTATTAAGTAAAATATTTTTGGAAAATTCATAACTTACCTATTTCTTCACTTTTCTTAAGAAAAACACATATATACTGCATATCTAAATTTATTTTAATCTCCTATTTAAGACGTATTGAAAAAATCTCCACTATTTCAAATCCACTAGCCGGTCAGAAGGAGAGGTAAAGCTCTGAGTCTCCACAGCTCAGAAAGCAGTACTGTTTAAAAACTTACCATGTAGGAGAAAACATAGGCAAAAATCTCTTGAACATAAACATGAGCAACTTTTTCCTGAACACATCTCCTTGGGCAGGGGAGACAAAATAAAAAATGAGTAAGTGGGACTGCATCATTCTAAAAAGTTTCTGTACAGCAAAGGACACTATCAGCAGAACAAAAAGGCATCCTACAGTATGGGAGAATATATTTGTAAATGACATATCTGAAAAGGGGTTAACACCCAAAATATATAAAGAACTCATACGCCTCAACCCCAAAAAGCGAATAACCCTATTAAAAAATGGGAAGAGGATATGAACAGACAATTCTCCAAAGAAGAAATTCAGATGGCCAACAGGCACATGAAAAAATGCTCCACAACACTAATTATCAGGGAAATGAAAATTAAAACCACAATGAGATATCACCTCACGCCAGTTAGGATGGCCAACATAAAAAAGAATAGGAACAACAAATGCTGGTGAGGATGTGGAGAAAGGGGAAAGGAACCCTGCTACACTGCTGGTGGGAATGTAAACTAGTTCAACCATTGTGGAAAGCAGTATGGAGGTTCCTCAAATAACTAAACATAGAAATACAATTTAACCCAGGAATCCCACTCCTAGGAATTTACCCTAGGAATGCAGCAGCCCAGTTTGAAAACGACATATGCACCCCTGTTTATCGCAGCACTATTTACAATAGCCAAGAAATGGAAGCAACCTAAGTGTCCATAAGTAGATGAATGGATAAAGAAGATGTGTTATATATACACAAGGAGTATTATTCAGCCATAAGAAGAAAACAAATCCTATCATTTGTAACAACATGGATGGAGCTAGAGGGTATTATGCTCAGTGAAATAAGCCAGCTGGAGAAAGACAAGTACCAAATGATTTCACTCATTTGTGGAGCATAAGAACAAAAGAAAAGTAGAGGAACAAAACAGCAGCAGACTCACAGAACCCAAGAATGGACTAACAGTTTCCAAAGGGAAATGGACTGGGTTGGGGTGGGTGGGAAGGGAGGGTAAGGGGAATAAGGGGCATTATGATTTGCACACATAATGTAGCAGGGGGTCACGGGGAAGACAGTATAGCACAGAGAAGACAAGTACTGATTCTATAGCATCTTACTATGCTGATGGACAGTGACTGTAATGGGGTATGTGGTGGGGACTTGACAATGGGACTCTAGTAATCAGAATGTTGCTCACATAACTGATACCAAAATAAAAAAAATTGGAAATAAGAGTTTTATTTTCAATTAAGAAAAAATTATTTCCAATTAAAAAAAATAAAGTAGACAGGATGTAAAAAAAAAAGCATAAAAAAAAACCATGTAAAGCTAGTACAGTACTAGGTCATCTTTTGAATTATTTCATTATCAACTCAAAGCTCAGCTCTGGTTTCTAGTTAAACATTTGTAAGTCATGATGGAGCCTTCCAGATGGCCCTCCCATTTGTACTGATGTAGCCCCATGTGGGGTGAGGGCAGGCTGCTCCTATGTGCCCACACATACTAGCTGCTCACTGTGCACATGGAGGCCTCAGGATCCCTGTCGTCATGGTGCTGCCGGCAGGCACTATAGTCACCGGGGGTGGGACTCCAGCTGAAATGCGCCTTCCCCTGAAGCTAGATAATAAATTGACCATAAGGCTCCACAGATGTCACAGACTATAGCTTAGATTGGATGGGCAGGAAGTTGCTACAAAACATTTGTTTCTGTCCCAAACATACCTCCTCTTCTATTTCTCAGGGCCCCTGTTCAGACACACTGTTCTTATTGACACCCACAGAGAAAAATGGGTAAATGTGAACACTCTTTCATACAGTTTTAGATTATGCATTTTCCTAGAATGTAGTAGAATTCTATGCTGGTTAGGAAAAACTATAATGCATGCATTGCACACATGAATGTATTTAGATAAACAGGAATATTTCTTTAAGTTCTGCAAAGTTCCCTTTCACTAGAATAAAGATACTAACCTCTTTTGTCATTAGGCTCAGGGTCTCTTCTGGATACTGTTCTATAATCTCCAGTAGTCTGGGAAACTTCAGCCTGGCTTCACTGGAATGTAATTTTAAAGCTTTCAACATTTTGTCTACCACAAGGGCTGGATATGTCTGTAGTTCTACATACTCAATAACTGCCAAGGACAGGAAAGAAGAAAACAGTGGTCAGTATATTCACTTATACATAAAATCATAAATTTAACAAGTGGTTGTATGCTCTCTTTTTGGTTTGTATTTTACAGTATGCTCTTTTTCTGTTTTAAACAACTACTGTATATCAACAAACACCAGACACAGTTCTGGACTATATGTAAAAAGTTTCTACTTCGAAGTTGAGCTCTTCTATTATATTCTGCATTTTGTACAGTTTGCTTTCTCAGGAACCTAAGGGGTAGCTGCTGGTTATTCCAGGAGCAAGATGCAAGCCACATAAGCCAGTAATACCAAAGCTACAAGCAAAATATGAAAATATAAGTTAAGCAAATGGAAAGATAGGAGATAGCTTGACTCCATTTATGTGCAGGTTGTGTTGCTCAGAGATGTCACTGCCTCTTAAAAAGACAAGACTCCTCTCAGAACAATATCATTTAAAAATAAGCAAGCAAACAGGAAACCAAATCTACAAAACCCTTCAGATTTTGTGCTAATGATGTGACACACTAAGTGTTCTCATGTGTTCACCTGACACACTCTCTTCCTTCCTGCGGAGCTGCTGGTCACAGAAGTCTGCCAGCGTCATGTAAGCATCTATCACCCCGGCTGCAGGCCTCTGGCCCCCAGTGGAAGGTTTGGCCTCTTCTGCTGACCGCACAGCCTCAGAAAGGTGATGGAATGCTCTCTGGTACAGACCCGTGATCACCTGGAATTCACAGAGATTTCAGAAACCTGTGGGTGTGACTGAAGTCTTTGGAAGAACCCTACTTTCTACTTGTGATGATAAAGGAAAAATACTTGTGATTCGTTAGCCATAGATAACCCAGAAGGCTGGCTAAGTGGAAAAGGAAGAGTCTGTCCTGATGGTGAAAGAGTGAGCGATTCCAGGGAGATCCTCAGCACCCAGAAACCCACCAAACAGAAAGCAGCCCAGAGTGGGCCAGAAGCCACTAGTCATGAGATGGCACTGGAGGGTGACAGGGGTCACGCAGCCCTGTCAGAGTAGAAGGAAGCTGGCGACTTATGCTCCACATCCTCCACAGAGTTGGTAACATTGTGGGGGAAGAGGCAAGCTTCCCAACCAAAGTGAGGTGTGATGTGGGGAGATGAGGGGGCTGGAAGCATCTGAAAAAAGTGAAACAAAGCACTAAGTAAAACAGTGGGAATGATTGATTTGTCCCACAAGCTATGGATGTCTGATGCTGAGATTCCATTAACAAAATTCATAGAACTGTCTACATAAATCCAACACAAATTTCTCATTTTTAATACTAAAAAAATGGTATCATTCAAATAAACAAGAAACGTGTAGTATGCCAATTTTCTCATAAGAAATTTGGCTGTGCAGAACTGCCAAATATGTTTTAAAAACAAAGGCAATCATCATTCTTCATTATTTCTTTCATGTAGCCAGAAGGTTGCATATCCAAGTATACGACACAGAAACATAGAAAGCTTGTTGTTTCACTATTCACTACCTTTTCTGCATTGTCTGAACTGGATCCAGAAAGCTCTACAATTCTTCTAACTTTGCTTTCCTCGATTTCAGCAAGGCAGGTTGGCTCACTGCTGAGAGCATTAGCTATGATCCTGTAAGTTGTACCCAAGAGAATGTTCTGTTCACGGAAAGCCAGGATATTTTTGCTTAGGTAGCTTGATGTGTTCTCACCTGTTCGATTAAACACACACACACATGATTTTCCTGGAAGTTAAATGAATACCATGAATTAAAAAGAAGATATTCATAGTGTACAAAAGTTTTCCATAAATAAATTAAAATAAATATTGAAGGTATAAAAAACTGACTTCAAACATTGGCTAAGGCATTTCTTGAACTTGAATTAATTAAAAATGTTCTTTGCTAGCAGTGACTGTATCAAACTCCACAGAAGCTAAGCAGTTAAAACACTGAATAAACTTTTATTCAAGCACCATTCATTATTCTACATTTTGTCAAAGCACCTAATTCTATGTATTGCAAAGAATAGAAATCGGCTCTTTATAAAGTATTTGTACATATACATTAATAACCCAGAGTAGGTTTTTAAATGGAAACTGTGACCTATAGCCAACAAAGCAACAGAGACTTCTGCAGCTAAAGGTCTAGCTCTGTCTTACTGTGTGGCTCTGGGGAGGGAGCTTACCTAGCCCTGGTCAAGCCTACAGCTTGCAAGGTGCAAGAAAGGGACACAAAGGAGAGAGTCACCTAGGAAGTGACCATCAAGCACACTGCCCTGCTTATCCATGGGAAGATAATTCTTTGCCATATATATGGCTTCTGAGAACAAGATCATAACTACTGGCTCCGCGTATTTCTTAAGGCCATTACAAGCTACCTCCACACTATAAGTACTTTACTGAAGCATTATTATTCTGAGTACTGACGCTAATATCAGCAAACGCCTCCTCCTTTCCCTCATTCCCCCACTTCAAAAACCCCTAAAAATATTTAAGCAATCATAAGGATGAGCTTCTGATACTGGGATCAATATGGAAAAGCTGTTTCTCCTTCCTGCACTTCCACCGAGCTGATGCTCTGACGTCATGTGCTGTCCTGCTGAAGAGCTGACCTCAGGAATATAGTTGCCAGTGTGCTCCACAATGGTCTATGTATCCTTGGACATACAGCAGGAGAGCAGACACACTAATCCAAGACCCACAGAGGAAGTTTTTCTCCCTCAGTCTTAAAGGCTATACTGTTATAAAAAGGCTTTTGATGTTTAATTTTTAATAAAGCAGTTCCTGTAGGTAAACATTAACTTTTCCTACATATATGTAAAAATAAATGATTAGACCTATAATTCACATAACTATTAAAGAGAAAAAAATATAATTTCAATTTTATTCTATAGATAAAGAAATAAGAGTTCCACATTTCATATTCAATAGGATTATTTGGATACAAAGTACCTAGGCTCCAAAAATTCAATACATTACAAAGATTTAATTTCCAAATGTCAGATAAAGCAGCACAAAAGAACAGTTTTAGAAGACATACAGACATAATATAAAACAGCACCCCTGAGCTTCTACAGAAAGAGCAGTCTCATACCCAGCGCAGAGACTGTCTTCAGCACAGTGAGAATCTGCTCCAGGTGACCCAGGGCCTGGCTCCGGCTGTGGCTCAGCCGGCAATAGCTGTGCACCCACTGCGCCAGCCAGGCTGCTCTGGTCCTTGACTCTCTGTGCAGCTCCTTCAGTAGTTTCATGGCAAGTGAGAAACTGTTCTATATAATAGAAGAGAGAATGGGATGATAACTTAGAAAGTTTCTAATTGGCCTGCTTCCCTCTTTGTATGACACATTCACCTTCGAGCAGCTAGTTCATTTCCTGAGCTCGCATGACGTGGATGCCCTTTTATCTATCGTAGGGACATAATTCACATTTAAAGTATACAGCTCAATGTCTTCTAGTATATTCACACAGTTAAGCAAACTACCTAATTCCAGAACATTTAATCAACTCAGAGAGAACCCTTTGTTCTGGGAGTATTCACAACCCCATCCTCTGAGCCACTATCAACCACTAATCTACTTTGTTTCTGTGGATTTGCTTATTCTGGACATTTCATATCAATGGAATGGGAAAATACATGGTGATTTTGTGTCTGGCTTCTCTCACTTACCAGTGTTTTCCAGGTTCATCCATGTCATAGTGTTATCAGTACTTCGTGGCTGAATAACAATATTCTATTGCATGGATATGCCACATTTTTACTTATTCATCTATTGGTAGACTTTTGGGTTGTTTCTACCTTTTGGCTATTTTAATAATGTTGCTATAAACATCTGTGTACAGATTTCTGTGTGGTCATATGCTTTTACTTCTCTTAGGTGTATACCTAGTGGTGGAACTGCTATGTCAAATGGTGACTCTATGTTTAATTTTTTGAGGAAATAAATCTGAGACTCTTTTTCCACAGCAGCTGAGCCATTTTACATTCCCACCAGCAATATATGTAGGCTCCAATTTCTCCACATCCTCACCAACACTTGTCTCTCTTTGATTACAACCATCCTCATGGGTGTAAAATAACATCGAAATGGTTTTGACTTGAATTTTCCTAATAGATAATGGCATTAAACAGTTTTTCCTGTGCTTGCCGGCCATTTGTGTAACTTCTTTAGAGAAATGCCTGTTCAGGTCCTTTGCCCATTCTTTAGTTGTATTGATGGACTTCCTATTGTTCAGTTGTAAAGCATTCTTTATGTATTCTGGATGGCAGACTCTTAATAGATATGATTTCCAAATATTGTCTCCCATTATATGAGTTGTCCTTTCACTTTCTGGAGTGTATCATTTGAGGCACAGAAGTTTTAAATTTTGGTGTACAATTTATTTTTTCTTTGGTTGGTTATGTGGATTATCTTTTAAATCTACACCTCTAATTTTCTGCCAAGCTTCAAAAGCCATTTTCATCAGATCTATGCCTTCCTAATTACCTTTCAACTACCCATGCTAAAAATTTAAGTCATCTTCAACTGCCCCTCCACTGTAATGAGAGCTAATGAGGTGGTGGGAGATAATGGGCAGGGACTTCTGGAAAAAAAGCATCTTCTTTTTTTCTGCAGGAAACAGAGAGACATTGTATGTAATTCCAAGAAGATGTAGCATGCATGAGTAAGATATGAACATCCACAGCCATTTCCAACTACAAAGGGTGAGGCTGGAGCTGCCAGAGATTCACTATATAAAACCTCAGGACAAAACCCGTATGATGGAAGAGAGAGAATGAGGGAGAGAAGCAGGTTCCTGGTGACATTATTTGAAAGCCAGTTCTTTCTAGACTTTTCATTTATAGGAACTGATAAATTTCCTTCATTTACTTAGGTTTTGCTCTGGATTGGGCTTTTTGCTATTTGAAAGATAAAAACATTCCTAACTGATATAATACCCATCTCAAAGAAAGACCTGTAAGTGAGCATTTAAAACTACAAAACAGAAATGTTATTTCCTCTAGAATAACATTCTCTGCTTACAATAGCAATCAATATATGGACATTAAAAGCGCAAGCTCCCCAGTTTATCAAGTATTATTTAATACATTTGAATAGTTTATATGCAACTTTTAAGCACAGTATATATATATATATATATATATATATATATATATATATATATATAAAAGATCTTAATATCAAATTATAGATTTCCACAAAATAAATCTAAATATAATCTGTAACTAACTGGCAGGAAGCACTCATCCTGTTAACAGATCAAACCTGATATCAGGTTTATTTTCCTTTTAAATGACAAAATAATCATTTTGAAATAATCAACAAATATATAATTTTAGAGGCTTGCTGAATAATTTAATTATTCCTTCAAGTTTACTTCCTTATAAAAAGGAAAAACTACTGACTACTCAATTATCTTTAAACTTCAGATTTTAAAGAAAAGCTGTTTCAAAAGAAAGCTAATTTAAGAAAATTTTGTGATACAATAAAGAAACACAAATAAGTCCCCACCTGTGTTCTTGCACTTTCTACCATCTTCATCCTCATGGAAAACTTACAGCTCTTAATCAGAGAGCTGACATCTTCCTGCTCCTCCATGTGCAGGCTGTCACCAGGACCCCCATCTCCATCCATGCTCACACTGTGATCATGTGGAAGGAGAGTGAGTCTCTCCTCTATTTTGCTGAGAAAGAAACATCTACACAGAACAAAGAAAACTGAGAATTAATA
The DNA here is from genome assembly GCA_032199065.1 of Smutsia gigantea. Classification (NCBI taxonomy): domain Eukaryota; kingdom Metazoa; phylum Chordata; class Mammalia; order Pholidota; family Manidae; genus Smutsia; species Smutsia gigantea. Next base: position 172,096 of record JAVSCE010012181.1, read on the forward strand.
CCAAAGACTCATGAAAGACATCTTGGACATGCAAGAAGCTACTAGATAGCATTCACAGAGAAATTCTGATTATTAAACTGCTGCTCATTTTTTAAGAATATAAATGCACAATCTATGTACTGAATTTAATCCCCATTTTAATTAACCAACTCTTTAAAGATATTTTTCCAGATATCATGCATTGCCTCTACCTCCACAGTATAAAGCATTTAAACTCACAATTTTCTCTTTTAATAAATGGGTATCACATCCTGGGCTGGGTCAAAAGCCATTTTCCTCCTTATATCTCCAATCTAAAGTCCTACTCTCAAAGGTGAAAAATGTAAAGTAGCAAACAGGTTATAACCACCGAGAATATTGAAAGATAAAGCTGTATTGCTATAAAATTAGTTTTATTTGTATCATAATTTACATATCTTTGTTCCAGTGGTTTCATTTTCATCATTTTCCTTGTAACACCAACAAAGAAACTTACCACAAAATTCACCCTGATCAATAATCAGCTTTCTGTTTCTCCAAGAATTTCAATTTTCTTAGAAAAAGCCTCTCTACGCATCTATCTGCTTCTGTGTTCCTCACCCCCAACCCAACACATAAGTGTCCCCTTCCTCCCAAGAACCACTACTGTTTTTTAAGTTCTCATTGTTTTTAATTGTAAGAATAAACAAGTAAAGTGGTATAAAACTGGTACTTGATAACTATTTGAACAAATAATGAATGAAACCTAAATGTCACACTACCCGTATGAATAAAGTACCCTGGATGCACAGAAAGGGGAGGGAAGATGAGTTAGGGAGGTGGGTAAGCTTTCACAAAATGAGACAGACTTCTTTCTGGGTGAAGAATGCATTTCGTTTCTGGTGGTAGAGGAGGTGAGGAAGCTCCACAGAGGGAACAAATTAAACAAAGGCAGAGAAGTGTTATAGTACATGATGTCCTTGTATCAGACTGGGTAGGAGGGGGCAGGAAAAGAACCACCTTCCTGAAAATAACAGAGTTCTGGTTCTCGCATGGCAGTATGAGGCCCCCCACAGCCCATTCTTCTGCTGAGAGCAACTAGAAACTCTGGAAAAAACACAAAATACAACCACCGAGAACTCTGGGAGTAAGTAAAAGATGGCAGACTGTATGTGCAGGGAAGTCAAAACTGGGAGAAGGTACTGCCATTGGGATGAGTTTCCTGTTTTTTTCTCTTTCTTTCTCACGTTTTGCCACAAAGGTAACTAACCATGGTGAGACAGCCCAAGTGACTAAGATTCTGACAGAAACATGGTGTGTCATGCCTAGAGAAACCTAGGAAGGAGCCTGGGCCGAATAAAGGTTGCAGTAGGAATCCTGAGGGGGAGAGAGCCAGTGAGAGGTCCTGCAGTTCTGTATCTGAAGTACGCATGTTCAGGACTGACTAGAACCTGAAGGAAAGGCTTGAAAACTGAGCTGACATTTGAAGCAACAGAAGGCAAGATGGAGTCTGCTATCCACATCTAACGGGGCTGATTGCTTGCTAAAGCAAAATAATTTGCATTCTTCTGAGGATTATGTAAGCACTGAGACCATACAAGGTAACATCCACAATTTCTAAGATAAAATAAAAAATTAATTGATATGCAAAGAACCAGGAAAAATGTATCCATTCTCAATGGAAAAGACAGTTAATAGATGTCAACTTTAAGATACCTGTATGTTGGAATAATCAAATAAGGGTCTTAAGGCAGTTATTTTAACTAAACTCCAAGAAGTCAAGAAAAATACACATGAAATAAATGAAATGGTAGATATCTCAGTAGAGAGAGTATAAAAAGAGTCAAAAGAAAACTTTCTAACTGAAAGATACAATAACTACAAAACATTCACTACACAGACTTAAAGAGGAATGAGGACAACAGGAAAATAGCTGTGAACTTTAAGACAGATCAACAGAAATCTAATCTGAAGAACAAATAAAAACAATATAGAAAATAATGAAAAGAGCTTTAGGGACCTACAGAACAATGTCAAAAGGTCTAATAAATGTATAATTGGCATCCCACAAAGACAGAGAAATGGGGCCCAAAATGACAGAAAAATTCACCAAATTTGGTTGCATAAATATACAGATTCAAGAAATTCAGTGAACCTCAGGAAGGATAAATTCAAAGAAAACTACACCTAGACACATCATAATCAAGCTGCTGGTAACCAATGATGAAGAAAAAACAATCTTGAAAACAGTCAAAAACTATGATATATTACATACAGGGGAACAACAGTCTGAGTAACAGTGACTGCTCTTCAGAAACAAAGAGGCCGAATGATACTGCTGAGGAGGAAGGGGGACCCACCCAGAATTCTATATCCAGAGAAAATATTTTTCAGGAATGACTGAAATAGACATCTTCAGGTAAAGGAAAACTAAGAAAATTCGTGACAGATGTACCTATAATACAAGAATCACTAAAGAAAAATTTTTAGCTAAAGGGAAATGATATCAGAAGAAAATCTGGATCTTTAGGAACAAATTATGAGGATCAGGAATAGTAATATGAAAAGACTTTTTGTAAGTTCTTTCAAATATGTGTGGCTGTTTAAGCAAAAAAATATAATACCTATTAGTGTTTTCACTATGTGTTTATACATATATATATAAAATGAAACACACACATATGTCAGTATGTCATTAATTCAACATAATGATGAAAAGAGATTTAATCAGGAAGACATAACAATTATCAATGTATATATGTCTAATAACAGTTCGAACTGTAATAAATAAAAATAGAATTAAAAGGATAAACAGACAATTTCACAATCACGGTATGAGATTTTGAAATTCCTCTCTCAGATGTTGAAGAACACCTTGATGTAACTGAAATTTATAAATATTACATCCAAGAACTGCAAAATATTCCCAGGCAAGGGAGCTACTCCATAGCTCCACCTACTGCTGAATGCACCCCCAATGCTGCCATCCAGGAACCCTAATCAGAGTGCCTGGGAATCTGTGTAGACAACCCTGCAACCCTGATTCAGTGGCACTTGAGCAGAAAGCCCAGTAAGCAGCCGTGTGTCGGTAGAACCAATATTATAGCCCTATTTAACTAGGGAACTTGTGCACAGTTCTGCCTGATGTCCCCAAACAAAGAGCCTTGCCAGCCTTGGGGACTGTTCTGCAGCCCTAACCAGACAGGAAGGTTAATTTTTATAGTCCACCTACTGCTGAATACAGCTTCCAGCCTGGCCTGACCAGGAAACTTAACCAGAGCTCCCAGGAATCTGTGTAGCCCATCTTGAAGTCCTGATTCATTACAGAGACCCCAGCTGGTGGCTCTGCCCATCTATAGAGCCAGGACAGTAGCCCATCAGGCCAGGGAACTTGGTGGACATTTCTCCTTAAAATTATTCCAAACAAGACCCTTGCCAGCTTTGGGGCCTCTACTGTGACCCCACATGGGTAGGAAAACTAATTTTCAGTTCCACCCACTGCTGAACAGAGCCTTCAGCTTGCCTGACAAGGTAGCCTAACCAGAGTAAATGGGAAGCTGTATGGCCCAATCTACAGCCCCACTTACAGTGGTATTTGAGCAAAGAGCATAGCCAGTGCTTTTCTATGTCTGTAGGCCAAAACTGGTGGCCCTATCTGGCCACTGAATTTGTTGCATAGTACTGCCTGATTTGGCTCTCCAAACAAGGTGGGCTGGCCTTGGAGCCACTTTTGCAGCCACACATCAGCAGGGAAGTTAATTAATAGCCTGCCCTACTGCTGAGTGTAGTACTCAGGCCCAGCCATGTAGGAAGCCTGACTATAGACTACAGTCAACCATGGAACTCATCCTACAGCTGCACTAAGGCAGGGAACCAAGTAAGCAGTCCTATCCAACAGTTCTCAGCCAGCAGCAATCCATTCCCCCTTACTTCAGAGGTCGGGAAGTTTCCTGCCACAGAAGAGACACTGACAGCTAGCCCCACCTGCTGGACGGAATTGTGAGCTGACTGCTGAAGGACTGTCTCAATCAAAGGGAACCTGTAAAGTCTGGAAGAGGAGAGCACTTACTCAAATGTGCAGCTATCAATGCAAGGAATCAAAAATCACAAAAATCAGGTAAATATATCACTAAAGGAACTAATACAGCTTCACTAACTAACGCTTAAGAAACAAAGATCTATGAATTGTCAAATAATTCAGAATAACCCTTTCAAGGAAGTTTAGTGAACTATAAGAACACACAGACAGCTAAACAAAATTAGCAAAACAATGCATGAACAAAACAAGAAGTTCAACAAAAAAATAGACATCTTCAACAAACAAACAAATCCTAGATCTGAAGAATACAATCACAGAAGAATTCAGTAAAAACTTCAAAAGGTGATTCAACCATGCAGAAAAAAATAACAGCAAAATTATCCAGTCAGAGAAGCAGAAAACTAAAGAATAAAAAAGAGTGAAGAAACCCTATGGACTTCTGGGGCAACATAAAAGAAACAATATACCTATTATGGGAATTCCAGAAAGAAAAGATAAAAAGAAAGGGACATAAAGCATATTTAAACCAATAAGAGCTGAAAACTTCCGAAACCCAGAGAGAGAAATGAATTTCCAGATTTATCATGCCCAAAAGATCCCAAATAGGTTGAACACAAGCAGGACTACACTGAGACACATAATTAAATTGTCAAAACTAAAACACAAAAACTTTTGAAAGCAGCCCCCTAAAAATGACACATCACATACAAGAACCCCCAAAAGAACAGGTGACGTTCTCAAATGAAACTTCCCAGGCTAGGAGTGATTGGGATGATATACTCAAATTATTGAAAGAAAAAATATTCAATCAAGACTATTGTACCCACCACAGCTGTCCTTCAGAAATGAAGAGGAGATGAAGACTTTCCTGAGCAAACAAAAGCTGAGTAAGTTCATTACTACTGTAGACCTGCCTTATAAGGTAATAAATGCTAAAGGGAGTTCTTCAAGCAGAAATAAAACAATTGTGTAAAAACATGAAATCAGTATCCTAAAATTCACTAGTAATGCTAACTAAGTATACACAGTCAAAGTCAAATTCCCTATGGTAATGGTGGTATGTAACTCAATTATAATTCTAGTTTAAAGGTTAAAAAAACAAATGTATTAAAAATAACCAAAATTACTATTCAGCCATAAGAAAGAAACAAATCCAACCATTTGCAACAACATGGATGGAGCTGGATGGAGGATATTATGCTCAGTGAAATAAGCCAGGTGGAGAAAGACACGTACCAAATGATTTCCCTCCTTTGTGGAGTATAACAATGAAGCAAAACTGAAGGAAAAAAACAGCAGCAGATTCAAAGACTCCAAGAAGGGACTAGCAGTTACCAAAGGGGAGGAGTGGGGGAAGGTGGGTGGGGAGGGAAGGAGAAGGGGATTGAGGGGTATTATGATTGGCACACATGGTGTGGGGGAGATAATGGGGAAGATAGTGTAGCACAGAGAAGGCAAACAGTGACTCTGTGGCATCTTACTCCACAGATGGACAGTGACTGCAATAGGGTACAGCAGGGGACTCGATAATATGGGTGAATGTATTAACCATATTGTTTTTCATGTGAAACCTTCATAAGAGGGTATATCAATAATACCATAATAAAAAATTTTTTAAAGGAAAAAATTACCAAAATTACGCTAACCTGTTACTGGATGCAAAATATATAAAAACATGTAAATTGTAACATCAGTAATTTAAAATGTGAGGGGAAGGGGAAGCGGAAGTGTAAAGCTTAAGAATTTGAGCATAGCTAAGCTGTGATTAGATTAAAATAAGGTTACAAATATAAGATATTTTATGCAAGCCTCATGGTAACCAAAAAGGAAAGATCTGTAGTACCAATACAAAAGATCATGATAAGAAAATCTAAACAGTACAATTACCAGCAATGAAATTGAATCGGTAATCAAAAAACTACACAGGAACAAAACCCCCAGACCAGATGGATTCACTGCTGAATTTTATCAGACATTTAGAGAAGATGTAATACCCATTCTCATTAAGGTTTTCCAAAAAATAGAAGAGGAGGGAATACTCCCAAACTCATTGTATGAAGCGAGCATCACTCTAATACCAAAACCAGGCAAAAAAAAAAACACACAAAAAAGAAAACTAGAGACCAATATCCCAGATGAACATAGATGCAAAAATACTTAACAAAATATTAGTGAACTGGGATTAAAGACGGCGGCATGAGAGGTGAGACACAGGCTTCCTCCTAAAACCGCATAAAATATGAAAATATAATTAATACAACTAACCCTGAAAGAGCAACAGGAAAGAGGGCTGCGCGAGACTGCATACACCTGGAGAAAAGAGATCTCACAGAACAGGGTGACATACCAAAGCTGTGGCTAGGCGGGATCCAAGCCCTTCCCCCACCCCAGCTCAACAGTGGAAGGAAGAGAAATGAGGCAGGGAGGGAGTGGAATCCTCGGACTGTAGAATACCTAACTCCGGAGATCTGCTCTGGGAGCACAAACCTACATCTCACTGTGCTTGCATGATAATCTCGTGATTATGGGGTTGGAAACCTAAGACATGCAGAAAACTTGGAGAGACTGAGATTCCAGCCACTTGTGGAAAGCAGGGATCCATATCCGGCTGCTCTGGGACAAAAGAAAGGTGGGCAGTCTGAGAGACTTCCTAACAAGGAAGCCCTCAGCAAGAGGGCTGCTAAAGGGGCAAGGATTGCACAGAGCTTACTGCTCAGGAGAAAGGACAGTTAGACAAAATTGTTCAGCTGCACTCTGCCCAGGAGGTTGGGAGCTTTGTGATACAGACTCTAATATTTAAGGAGGAAAATGAAAACTTCCTCCTTAGACGATCTTCTGGTGCTCCAGCTCCCTGGCTGGCTACACAGCTCCAAGGACCCCACCCGTGATACGCAGCCTACTGCGCCATTCTCCCGGCCAGCCGCACCTGGCTTGCAAACCAGCAAACCCTACCTGGTGTTATGCCAGCCAGAGGGAAGATCTGTCTACAGCAACTACAAAGGCAAGCAAGAGGTTTATACCTGTGTGCTTGGCCCACTGGTTCAGGCAGTGGAAACAGGCATAGCAGCCGGGAAGCAGGAAACAGCTCTTTCCTCCCCCCAGGCACCAGTACCACTCCCCTGCGACCCCTGACATTGCCTCAGAGTCTGAGCACCTCCAGGGACTAGAGCTTCTGGGCACTAGAGGGCACCATATACAAATATGAAACGCCAAAGGAACCTGATTCAGAGTAAAATTATTAAAACTCCTGAGAAAGATTGAAATGACATCAACCTCACGGATCTTCCTGAAAGGGTGTTCAAAATAAATATCATTAACATGCTCATGGAGGTACGGAAAGATATTCAAGAACTCAGGAATGAATTCCGGTTGGAGATCCAATTGTTGAAGAGCACAATGGAGGGTAATAAAAGACCGGATATGGTGTAGGAGACGAAAAATGAAACAGAAATTAGAGAAGAGGAATACAAAGAAGCTGAGGCACAGAGAGAATAAAGGATCTCTAAGAATGAAAGAACATTGACAGAAATGTGTGACCAATCCAAATGGAACAATATTCACATTATAGGGTTACCATAAGAAGAAGAGAGAAAAAAAGGGATAGAAAGTGTCTTTGAGGAGGTAATTTCTGAAAATTTCCCCAATCTGGGGAAGGAGATAGTCTCTCAGGCCATGGAGATGCATGGATCTCCCAACACAAGGGACCCAAGGAAGACAACACCAAGACATACAGTAATTAAAATGGCAAAGATCAAGGATAAGGACAGAGTATTAAAAGCAGCCAAAGAGACAAATAAGATCACATACAAAGGAAAGCCCATCAGGCTATCATCTGATTTCTCAGCAGAAACCTTACAGGCCAGAAGGGAGTGGCATGATATATTTAATGCAATGAAGCAGAAGGGCCTCGAACCAAGAATACTCTACCCAGCAAGGTTATCATTTAAATTTGAAGGAGGGATTAAACAATATTCAGATAAGCAAAAGCTGAGAGAATTCACATCCCACAAACCACCCCTACAGTGCATTTTGGAGGGACTCCTATAGATGGAAGTATTCCAAAGACTAAATATATGGGACCCAAGGGATAGACAAAGACTACAGAATATGATTCATAACATACAAAGAATGGAGGAGGAAGAAAAAGAGAAAAAAACAAAGACCTTTAAGTTATGTTTGTAATAGTATACGAAGTAAGTTAAATTAGACTGTTAGATAATAAAGGAATTGCCCTTGAACCTTTGGTAATGACGAATCTAAAGCCTGCAATGGCAATAAGTACATACCAATCGATAATCACCCTAAGGTAAATGGTCTGAATGCACCAATCAAAAGACACAGAGTTACAGAATTGATAAAAAAAACAAGACCCATCTATATGCTGCATACAAGAGACTCACTTCAAACCCAAAGACATACACAGACTAAAAGTAAAGGGATGGAAAAAGATATTTCATGCAACTAATAGGGAGAAAAAAGCAGGAGCTGCCGTACTTAGACAAAATAGACTTCAAAACAAAGAAAGTCACAAGAGACAAAGAAGGACATTACATAATGATAAAGGGGTCAGTCCAACAAGAGGATATAACTATTACAAATATCTATGCACCCAACACAGGATCACCTACATATGTGAAGGAAATACTAACAGAATTAAAGGGGGGAATAGAATGCAATGCATTCATTTTAGGAGACTTCAACACACCACTCACTCCAAAGGACAGATCAACCACAGAGAAAAGAAATGAAGAGACACAGGCACTAAACAACATATTAGAACAGATGGACCTAATGGACATCTAGAGAACACTCCATCCAAAAGCAACAGGATACACATTCTTCTCAAGTGCACATGGAACATTTTCAAGAATAGATCATATACTAGGCCACAAAAAGAGCCTCAGTAAATTAAAAAAGATTGAAATTGTACCAACCAGCTTCTCAGACCACAAAGGAATGAAACTAGAAATGAATTACACAAAGAAAATGAAAAATCCCACAAACACATGGAGGCTTCACAACATGCTCCTAAATAATTAATGGATCAATGACCAAATAAAAACAGAGATCAAGCAATATATGGAGAAAAATGACAACAATAATTCAACACTGCAAAATCTGAGGGACGCAGTGAAGGCCATGCTAAGAGGAAACTATACTGCAATACAGGCATACATCAGAAAAGAACAATCCCACATGAGCAGTCTAAACACACAATTAACGAAACAAGAAAAAGGAGAACAAATGAGACCCAAAGTCAGTAGAAGGAGGGATATAATAAAGATTGGAGCAGAAATAAAATCGAGAAGAATAAAACAATAGAAAGGATCAATGAAAGCAAGAGCTGGTTCTTCAAGAAAATAAACAAAATAGATAAACCCCTAGACAGACGTTATCAAGAAAAAAAGAGAGTCTACTCACATAAACAGAATCAGAAATGAGAAAGGAAAAATCACTACAGATACCACAGAAATACAAAGAATTATAGGAGAATACATTGAAAATTATAAAACATCACTGAAAGAAATTGAAGATGACACAAAAAAATGGAAAGATATTCCATATTCATAGATTGGAGGAATTAATATTGTAAAAATGTCCAAACTACCGAAAGCAATAACAGATTCAATGTACTCCCTATCAAAATCCCAATGGAATCTTCTCTTTTCCAAAAACAGAAAACATCATCCTAAAATTCATATGGAATCTCAAAGTATTATGAATAGCCAAAACAATCTTGGTAAGAATTGGAGACCTAGAGGCCTTATGCTTCCTGATTTTAAAAACATTACAAACCTACAGTAATGAAAAACAGTATGATAGACCAACAGCATTTTTCAACGAACTAGAGAAAATCATTCTAAAATCCATATGAAACCACAAAAGACCCCAAATAGCCAAAGCAATCCTGAGAAGGAAGAATAAAACTGGAGGAATTATGCTCCCTGACCTCAAGCTCTACTACAAAGCCACAGTAATCAAGACAATTTGGTACTGGCACAAGAACAGACGCATAGACCAGTGGAACAGAATAGAGAGCCCAGATATAATCCCAACCATATATGGTCAATTAATATACGATAAAGGAGCCATGGACATACAATGGGAAATGACAGCCTCTTCAACAACTGGTGCTGGCAAAACTGGACAGTTACATGCAAGAGAATGAAACTGGATTATTGTTTAACCCCATACACAAAAGTAAACTCGAAATGGATCAAGGACCTGAATGTAAGTCATGAAACCATAAAACTCTTACAAGAAAACATAGGCAAAAATCTCCTGAAAATAAGCATGGGCAACGTCTTCCTGAATGCATCTCCTCGAGCAAGGGAAACAAAAGCAAAAATGAACTCATGGAACTACACATCAAACTAAAAAGTTTCTGTACGGCAAAGGACACCATCAACAGAACAAAAAGGCATCCTACAGTATGGGAGAATATATTTGTAAATGACATATCTGACAAGGGGTTAACATCCAAAATACAGAAAGAACTTAAACGCCTCAATACCCAAAAAGCAAGTAACCCGATTAAAACACAGGCAGAGGATATGAAGAGACAGTTCTCCAAAGAAGAAATTCAGATGGCCAGCAGACACATGAAAAGATGCTCCACATCACTAATCATCAGGGAAATGCAAATTGAAACCACAATGAGATATCACCTCACACCAGTAAGGATGGCCAGCATTGAAAAGAATAAGAACAACAAATGCTGGCGAGGATGCGGAGAAAGGGGAACCCTCCTACACTGCTGGTGGAAATGTAAGCTAGTTCAACCATTGTGGAAAGCAATATGGCAGTTCCTCAAAAAACTAAAATAGAAATACCATTCGACCTGGGAATCGCACTCCTTGGAATTTACACAAAGAATACAACTTCTCAGACTCAAAAAGACATACGCACCACTGTTTATTGTAGCACTTTTTACAATAGCCAAGATATGGAAGCAACCGAAGTGTCCACCAGTAGATGAATGGATAAAGAAGATGTGGTACATATACACAATGGAATACTATTCAGCTATAAGAAAGAATCAAATCCTACCATTTGCAACAACATGAATGGAGCTGGACGATATTATGCTCAGTGAAATAAGCCAGGCGGAGAAAGACAAGTGCCAAATGATTTCCTTCATTTGTGGGGTATAACAAGTAAGCAAAACTGAAGGAACAAAATAGCAGCAGACTCAGAGACTCCAAGAAGGAACTAGTGGTTACCAAAGGGGAGGGGTGTGGGAGGGTGGGAGAAGGGGATTGAGGGGTATTATGTTTAGTACACATGGTGTGGGGTATCAAGGGGAAAACAGTGTAGCACAGAGAAGGGAAATAGTGAATGTGTGGCATCTTACTACACTAATGTACAGTGACTAAAATAAAAGAAAAAACAAACAAACAAACAAAATATTAGCAAACAAAATTAAAAAATACATCAAGAGGATCATACATCATGATCAAGAGGGATTCATCCCAGGGATACAAAGGTGGTATAACATTTGAAAATCCGTCAGCATCATCCACCATATGAACAAAAAGGACAAAAACCACATGATCATCTCCATAGATGCTGAAAAAGCATTAGACTAAGTTCAACAACCATTCATGATAAAAACTCTCAACAAATATGTACAGAGGGCAAGTACCTCAACATCATAAAGGCCATATATGACAAACCCATAGCCAACATCATACTTCACAGTGGGAAGCTGAAAGGTTTTCCTCTTAAGATCGGGAACAAGTCAAGGATGCCCACTCTCTCCATGTTTATTCAACACAGTACTAGAGGGCCTAACCATGTCAATCAGACAACAGAAAGAAATAAAAGGCATCCAGATTAGTAAGAAAGAATTCAAACTGTCACTGTTTGCAGATGACATGATATTGTACATAAAAATCCCTAAAGAATCCATTCCAAAACTACTAGGACTAATATCTGAATTCAGCAAAGTTGCACGATACAAAATTAATACACAGAAATCTGTTGCATTCCTATATACTAACAATGAAGTAGCAGAAATCAGGAAAACAATTCCATTCACAATTGCATCAAAAAGAATAAAATACCTAGAAATAAACCTAACCAAGGAAGTGAAAGACCTATACTCTGAAAACTACAAGACACACATGAGAGAAATTAAAGAAGAAACCAATAAATGGAAACACATCCCGTGCTCATGGATAGGAAGAATTAATATTGTCAAAATGGCCATCCCGCCTAAAGCAATCTACAGTTTCAACGCAATCCCTATCAAAATAATGACAGTATTCTTCAATGAACTTGAACAAATAGTTCTAAAATTCATACGGAACTACAAAAGACCCCGAATAGCCAAAGCAATCCTGAGAAGGAAGGATAAAGCAGGGGGGGATCTCACTTCACAACTTCAAGCTCTACTACAAAGCCACAGTAATCAAGACAATTTGGTACTGGCATAAGAACAGACCCATAGATCAATGGAACAGAACAGAGAGTCCAGATATTAACCCAAACACATATGGCCAATTAATATACGATAAAGGAGCCATGGATATACAATGGGGAAATGACAGCCTCTTCAACAGCTGGTGTTGGCAAAACTGGACAGCTACATGTAAGAGAATGGAACTGGATTACTGTCTAACTCCATACATAAACGTAAACTCAAAATAGACCAAAGACCTGAATGTAAGTCATGAAACCATAAAACTCTTGGAAGAAAACATAGGCAAAACTCTCTTGAATATAAACATGAACAACTTCTTCATGAACATATCTCCAAGGGCAAGGGAAACAAAAGCAAGAATGAACTAGTGGGACTGTACCAAACTAAAAAGCTCTATATAGCAAAGGACATCATCAGAAGAATAAAAAGGCATCCTACAGTATGGGAGAATATATTCATAAATGACATATATGATAAGGGGTTGACATCCAAAATATACAAAGAGCTTATGCACCTCAACAAACAAAAAGCAAATAAGTCAATTAAAAAATGGGCAGAGGAGGTGAACAGACACTTCTCCAAAGAAGAAATTCAGATGGCCAACAGGCACATGGAAAGATGCTCCGCATCGCTAATCATCAGAGAGATGCAAATGAAAACCACAATGAGATACCACCTCACACTAGTTAGGATGCCACTATCCAAAAGACAAACAACAACAAATGTTGGTGATGATGTGGAGAAAGGGGAACCCTCCTACACTGCTGGTGGGAATGTAAACTAGTTTAACCATTGTGGAAAGCAGTATGGAGGTTCCTCAAAAAACTCAAAATAGGAATACCACTTGACCCAGGAATTCCACTCCTAGGCATTTACCCTAAGAATGCAGCAGCCCAGTTTGAAAAAGACACATGCACCCCTATATTTATCGCAGCACTATTTACAATAGCCAAGAAATGGAAGCAACCAAAGTGTCCATCAGTAGATGAATGGATAAAGATGTGGCACATATACAGAATGGAATATTATTCAGCCATAAGAAGAAAACAAATCCTACCATTTGCAACAACATGGATGGAGCTAGTGGGTATTATGCTCAGTGAAATAGGCCAGCCAGAGAAAGAGAAGTATCAAATGATTTCACCCATCTGTGGAGTATAAGAACAAAGCAAAAAGTGAAGGAACAAAACAGCAGCAGATCCACGGAACCCAAGAACAGACTAACAGTTACCAAAGGGAAAGGGAAAGGGTCTGGAGAAGGTGGGTAGGAGGGGAGGGATAAGGGGAATAAGGGGCATTACAATTAGCACACATAATGTGGCCGGGGGCACGGGGAAGGCTGTATAGCACAGAGAAGACAAACAGTGATTCTATAGCATCTTACTACATTGATGGACAATGACTGCAATGTGGTATGTGGTGGGCACTTGATAATGGGCGGAATCTAGTAACCACAGTGTTGCTCATGTAAGTGTATATTAATGATACCAAAAAAAAAGATCATGATTTAGAAGTCATATCATATCCATACAAAAATTAATAAGATCACAAAAGACAGTTTAATAGGAATAATGGCTCTACAACACTGTCAAAAGAACAATTAACAACATGGAAATAGTAAGTCCTTACCTATTTATAGTTACTTTAAATTTAAGTGGATTAAATTCTGCAATCAAAAGACATAGAATGGCTGAATGGATAGAAAAAACAAGATACAACAATATGCATCCTATAAGAGACTCACTTTAGGTTTAAAGATACATATTGACTGAGAATGAAAGGATGGAAAAGGATATTTTAGGCAAATGGTAACAAAAGACAATCAGGGATAGCTATACTATATCAGACAAAATAGACTTAAACAATGTTAAAAAGATGCAAAGTTCATTGTATAATGATAAAGGAATCAATCTGTCAAGAAGAGATAACAATTGCAAATACTTATGGACCCAACATTGGCGCTGTCAACAACGGATGTATCATCAGGGATAAGGAAACAGTGGAGTTGAACAACACTACAGACAAGTGGACCCAACAGCCACCTACACAATGAAGGAGGGAAACAATCTGGTTAACTAAAGAGATGTAGAAAAAAGCATCTGACAAAATTCAACACCCATTCATGGTAAAACAAAACTTTCAGAAAATCCGTACATGAGCAGTAAATAATTGGAAAATACAATTAAAAAAAAAACCCATTTACCATAGTGCTGAAAAACATAAAGTACTTAGAAATAAATCTAAAAAATACATCCAAGATCTCCATACTGAAAAAATACAAACAACTGAAATTAAAGAGATCTAAATAAACAGATGTACTACATTCATAAATTGGAGAACTCAATATCGTTAAGATGGCAATTCCCAATGATCATCTATAGTTAATAAAATTCCAAACTCTCCATTTTTTTCTTTTCAGTGGAAATTGACAAGCAGATCCTAAAATGTATATGTAAATGCAAAGAACCTAAAATAAACATAGTGATTTTCATAAAGAAAGACAATGTGGAGTACTCCCCCTATCTGATTCAAGCCTTAATATAAAGCAACAGTAATGAAGACAGTGTGATAATGTGGGAAGATACACATATAAATCAAGGACTCGAACACAGCCTTCAAAAATATACCCCCAACACATATGGTCACTGATTTTCAAAAAAGGTGCCAAGACAATTCAATTATGAAAAGTGAGACTTTTGTACAAATGGGACTGACTAGGCAATGAGCTATCCATATGGGAGAAAGTGAGCATCTACCCTACCTCATACCACCCACAAAAATTATGTTCCACTGGATAACATATCTAAATGTGAGAATTAAATTTTTAAACTTTCTAGATAAAGACATAGAATCATTTTACAAAATGAGCCTGCAACATCAGCTTGAAGTGGCTCCCACTAGCCAAATCTTAGACAATTTGAACATGAAATAAATGACAGTGGTGGATTATATTCCATTAAATAAAATTAGAATACATCATTAGATACTGATAATTAAATTTTAAGTAAATGTATAAATAGGGAGCTTGGAGGGCTCTTCCTTACAGTAAGATGTGGACTGATACTTAAGCGGTATTCTAGCTAGGGATGCAGCGCCTGAACCTAAATGAAGGATACAAAACTCAAACTCAAAATGTTTTGAGGAACATTCCTCAAAAGTGTCAATGTCATGAGAGATGCTCAGAAGCTACTCTAGATTAAAGGAGACAAAAAGATGTATCAACTAAATGCAGTATATGATTACAAACCAGATCTTGTCTTCAAAAGGGAGAAAATGCTTCAAAGGACATTAATGGGACAATTGATGACACTTAAATTGGGGCTGTAGAGTAAAAATGAAAACAGTGAAGTTATTATGTACTGTGGTTATGAAAGAGAATACTCTTAGGAAATATACACTGATAAACAAAGGATAAAGAGACATATGTTTGCAACTTATATCAATTGTTCAGAAAATAAGTATGTGGAAAGAGAGAGCAAATAAAAATGCTAGTGTGGAACATATTAAAAAACAGTGTGAATCGGGGCAAAAAGTACAGAGCAGAAGTCTACTTTTCTTGCAACTTTTCTATAAGAACTTATCTCAAATTAAAAAGTTAAAAAGTATAAAAGTAAAAAAAAAACTAGTAGCAAAGGAAACAGGATATAATGGCAAAAATAACACACATGGGGTTACAGTCCCTGAGTCCTACTTACTGTGTATATTTTCACAAAATAATGTGTATATTTTCACAAAATAATTTACAGCCTCTGATTCTACTGCCTCTGAAATATATGGTTAATAGCTGCCTTACTGACTACCCAGGGTTGTTACAGGGGAAGGGAAGACAAGGATATAAAAAAGATCTCAGACTTGGTAAAGTAATACAGGCAATTATGTTATAGCATCAGGAGGTAGGAGGTGGGGGGTGTCGAAAATCCAAGTTACAATAACAGAGTAATAAAAAATCATCAAGCATATTTCCTGTGCTGCCATCTCACTACATAATGCTCAGCCCTGAGGCAGAGGCAGATGGGCCACAGCGCCCACTGCCCTGACTTCTCACATGGCCAGAAGCATGTTCGTGATCAACCACCGTGCACAGGATGAATCCAGTGTGAGTGGGCGGCAATCCCCCACAGGGTCTAAGTGGGAACAAAGGACACATTGCTGACATGGAGAGTTTTATTAGAACTTAAATGGGAAATTGGCAAGACTCAAACCCCACATTTTTCTTAACCACAGCTGGGAGATACACCATTCTGGCAATTTGGGAAAAAAATTCAATTCAGAAGGACCATATATTACCGATTTGTGATGATGTCATCCCAGATGTTCATTGGATCCATTTTAGCATCTGGATATCTGTTTGTCCAGGTTTTTAGAAGTCTCTTAAGGGGAACTGGAGATGATAAATTACCTAAAAATAATATTAGAGGAAGATTATATCCACAGCTCAATGCAAGACTTATTTACATGGTGGGGCTGCCATTATAGATGCTTAAATTCTAGTTTCCTGTCCAAACTGAAACATTTTTATCTTGTCTTTCACAACAGGAATACAAAGTTACCATACTAAATCTAATATACTCTGATATAAGAACTCAATTTCTTAAGGACACAAAATAAACATGGGGAAATAAACATATACAATGTTAACATTTAGCATAGGCCCACAATCCTTCATTTACAATTCCAAAACCCAAAAAGCACTGAAAACTCAAGTTTTTCAGAGGGTTGCTGCCAATTTTCTGACAAAATCTTATCTGAATCGGTGGAGGGCTATGTTTACAACATTCATGTGAATATTTGCCACCTGAACTGGACACGCATCATTACGTTTAATTATAGAATATTGCTCCAGACGTTGGTGTGTGCACAAGTTACATAATGGCAATATCCAAAACAGTCTGGCCTCAAGGGTTTCCAAAAAGAGATTCATAATAATCTCCATGAATCTAAATTTCCCACTGCTAATGTTTAAAGCTTTTGTTTTCCTTCTATTAGTAGAAAAGCAGTGGTTAGGAACACAAATCAAAGACAGTTTTGGGTTCAAAATCTTCATCTTTCACTTATTAGCTCGGGCAAGTTATTTAATCTCTCTAAGCTTCCATAACATGAGGAAAAAGAATCTGCATCTCATGAGGCTGTTATAAAAACTGCTAACATAGGGAAAAAAACAGATTAACACAGTTTCTGTAAAGGAGAAAGGTACTCAGTGAATGATGCATCCTTATAATGTACTTAAAAAGTATTTCTCCAAACTGAAAACAGAACTGTTAGGTAGACAAAATTTTCATTTGTACTCTGACAAGTGTCTTTCACAATTATTTTTAATTATTTAGCACAAAACTTGAAATTCAGATTTACATATGTTACTGTTGTAGACATACACTCTTCCCTTTGACTCCGGGTGGCCTCCCACAGGCACCAGGATAAACCCATTCACCCGATGGCACAATGACCTTCAGTGTGGACACTGCTGCCTGCAGTGCCCTCGGCCAGGGCACCTGGCTCCCAGTCACAGGACAAGGGTAACTCAGGGACACTGTGGGCTTCCTGTCAGGAGGCACTCTGTGAGCCCCTCCCTCTTCACACTCAGCTCCAGCCCTTCCCCCAGGAGCTCCTGCTCTTCTTCCAGGGCAGATTCTGGCATCACGTTTCACACAGGCTCCCGTGCATGCTTCTCTTCAGCGGCCATCACGTTGTGTGGAAATTTGTTTGCACTTTCGAAAGCTGCTTCCAGCTGGGAAGTATGTTTATTTGGCTTTGCATCCCCAGTGCCTAGAACAGTGCTTGACCATTTCAAATATTTATTTCAATGATCTCAAAATACACATTTGTAGAATGAATTCGAGGCAGTTTCTAACCCATACATTAAGAAACATGTACTTTCATTAAGCAAAAAAATCAGATGCCAAAACTTCCATAGTTATAAAGAAAAAAATAATGGTAGGTTAAAAAAATTACCTTGTTTGCTTATAAAGCTGATGAACTCCTTTATTTCTATTAAAGTTTGTACAGACTGCAATTTGGTGAGTCTACTTCTGTGTAAGAGAACATCAATACTAGAATAGCTCTAGAAAAAAGGTATTTAGCATAGTTAATAAATATATTATTTTACATTTTAATACAATTCTCTACATCATGAAATACAGCAACCACCCTACAAATACATCACTTACACAGCGTGTCTCAGAGTGGTTAATAATTAGGCCAGAGAAGCAATTAAATGGTCTAAACTTTTTTAAAACAGGGTTTCAGTCACATTTTGGTTCAGTGAAATCAGTAAAATCAATACAACTAGACTATTGCTTCTATCTGCCACCAATTTTTAAAAATCACAACTTTCTATAATGTAAAACTGCCAACCACAGAAGCCAATTCCTTCTTCCTCAACAGATTTCCTTGAGTATACTTCTCAACTTCAAAAAAGCTTAAAAAATAAAGGCAATGGACGAGTATGTTTCTATTATCAATATGTGCCAACAACAGACGGTGTTAATGGACTCTCCACAGGCACTGCTTTAAAAATAAACATCAGAGGAAGATTCTCAGAAAAGCAAAAAGGAAAGAAGGCATACTGACAGAAAATGAATGGGAAGGTTAATTCATATTCACCAAGCAGTCCGACTTCTGCTCAGCTACTCCCAGTGAGAGCCTACTCTCACGGGTTCTTCCACAGTGTGAAAGAGGTAAAAACCTAAAGAAAGGCAGGAAATGGAACATCTAAAACAGAGAAAAAGGATTAAGAAAGGCATTAAGACAAAGGACAGGGTGAAAAAGATATCAGAAGCTGGAAGAACAGGAAGGAGATGGGTGGCACCAAATAATAAAAGAAGAAATTTGCTTGCTGCAGTTTTATGAATGAGTCTATTATTTTAAATATCATAGAAATGACACATTTCAGATTGGTATATGTGGATTACCTGCATAAAAATCTGAATGCAATTTTCAATATAATATTTAGCTCTGTCAACATCATCTTGTAAGATGTAAAGAAGACTTAGTTCCTGACTATAGTGAAGCTCGATGAGAGCCTTCTGGAGCTCCTGGTTCACAGCTTCATCAATAAAAGTCAGCAAGGACTGGTCACCCTCTCCTTGAAGCAGTAACTTCAGTTTGCTGCGGATCATGTAAGGTAGATAGGTCTCCTAAGGAACACAAGAATTTATTTGTAACTTCAGAAAGCTAATTTGAGTTTGCCTTATTATTTTATTACTATAATAGTTTTTGGTGTAATTTTATAAGTCAAGATTTAGAGCCAAAGTGAAGATATTTGATGTTTCAAACCTAAAGCTGCAATTTTCAAAGTAAGTTCATCTAAAATTGCTCATTTTGTAACCATAAACATATAAGAATGTGTTCTATAAAAAAATGGGAACTACTTTTAGCTGAAAGGTAACTAGATGACACATACAAAGTGAGGAATCTACAAGCACAGCCAAGATGGCAGCAGTGTGAGAGGGACAGAGGCAGAGCCTTGCTCCAGGAGTCGGGGACCCTGTGTGCGGGAGACACCTTGCTCTCGGAGAGCAAGGTGTCTCTCGGAGTTGTGGTGGGCCCCGGTGCAGCCTGTGATCCAGAGCTGAGACAACAGGAAATACTTTACGTAGTCATACCAGGGTTGTTAACATTTCATTCTAAATGTATCCCATTGACTTCAAAAGGGTTAATTAAAAGTGGTAAAACATTTACCAACACTATGTGGTTTGTGGGGGGAATCAGGTGATGTAAGTATCCTAATGCTTTACGACTACCTTGTTTTTGAAGTTTTAAACAGTTTCATTCATTAGAAAACACCTATTTATTTCATTGATCTCACAAATAATTCTACCCACCTGATAAAATGGTTCACTCCACATTTTACTTAGATCTGGAGGGTTCTGACTGTCAACACTGACTATGGAGCAGTATGCCAGGGATTTCCACTCAGCAAGTTGGTTGTAACAGTCGAGGGATGCAAGTTCCCAAAAATCCTTCTCGGCTTTTGTAGGCTCACCATCCACCCATTCTTGTTTATTGAGAGCCTGGCAAAGAAAAGTTCTTAAGATTACTTCTCAAAGTTGGAAAGAATGTAAATGAAGACATTTGTACTGTGGGTAGTGTTAGCATTCAAACTAAGGAGAATCATTCTCAGATTTGTGACAAGAGGAAAGAAAAGGGAAAATAGAGTAATGTTGAATGGAAGAAAAACCAAAAGGAATCTTATAGTAACAAATAAATATAAGTAAAAACCCTAACCAAGAGGAAACAATTTCTCTGAAAAACTTACCAATGAAGCAAATTAATAAACTGAATACTTTAAATGACTCATAATTTGATTTAAATCAATACTGTTATTACTTATAAAGTCTTGGAATGAAAATTAGAAAATAGGACATTTACTGAACATTGCAGAGAACTTTACAACTTGGATGGCTCATTCAAGAGTCTCCCAGTCACAGACCCTGGATCTCAACTGTTCATGTACACTTGGATAGCCACTTGCAACTGAAGACACAAAATGCACAGAATCAGACTTATAGTCTTCATAAAACCAATTCTTACCTGCCTCTATAAATTTTTTACTTACTGAAGGGAAACAATACACTCAAATAGAAATTATATAATAATAGCAGCTATTAAGTAACATCTTATAGTTTTATAGTAGTTGGAAAGTCTCTTGTATTCAATGATGTTCTCTTAAAAAAGAATAAGAGATACAACAGTAATTATTCCACATTTGGTTATTACGAACCATTCTCTACTATTAATGTTTGTGTGAAATCTAAGAAATGAAGTTGAATCATTATGAAGCTCTAAATTGTTAAGTCAACAGTTTTTTCATTCAGAGAACAAAAGTGTTTAAGTAACTGACATACTTGCTAAGATCAACTGTACCTCATTATACTGCTTAGCAGCTTCGGAGTAATCACTTTTTGCTTCTGCTAATAATGCATTCTGGGTGACTTGCTTTGTTCCTATCTCACTGCTAAAAATACCACGGAGGACATCATATTCTCCAATTGATCTATACAGTCTATAAAACAAACCAAAAGAAAAGTCCAAATCAGTGAACGCCCAATATTTTTGAAGTATTTATTCTAATGAAATGATATTAAATCAAGATGCCAACTTTATATTAACTAAAAAGGATATATCTTACTTTTTGCAATAATATGAAATCTTAAAATTTTTGAATTTTCCATTAGGGTTTATGAACTTAGTCATACAGAAGGCAGAAATTATTCTAAGGCGCATTTAAAGTGAAATCTGAATATATCATAGGCTTACAATGTATAAATTATCTCATTAAATAAGCCTCTTCCCTGTTAATTCATTACAGTAGCATTGCACATATCTGTGGGTAACTTATTTGCTACAGCCCTAAAATTTGGAATGTAGTCAAGGACCCAGAAGCAAGTAAAAATCAATTCTGGTTATGATGCTGTTTTAATTCATATTCTATGGAACATCTCTATTCTATTAACAGGTAATGTTCTTACAGCTTTAATATTTGCTAGAGGATTCATTCATCTCTTTACAATGACAAAAATCTGCTTCAGATCAACCTTCCCACTTTAAGATGTTCTTAAATATTTAATAAGTTTGTTCCCTTCCCCTTGGACACTTTCCTTCCATCTTTTAAGTTTCAACACAAATGTCATCTCTTCCTAAATGTGCAGTCAGCTGTCCAGCTGTCTGAGGACCTCTTCCTCTTGGTTGTCTCGTATGGACCCTTCCCAGGTATGAAATCTCATGAATTTATTACATCAAAAGAGCCCCAGTGGCTCTCTCTCAGAGCCTACCAATTCCACATTTAGATAATGGATGTAGTTCTTGTTGCCCCATCCAGAAAATGGTGAAAGGTAATAATAAGAGGCAGAGGGGACGGGAAGTAGGATGACAGCTCATGGCCCAAGAGCAAAGCACAGATGAGAGCTACAAACATTTCCCAGGAACTCAGCAGAGATTAGTCCCATATCCACCCTACACGGGCCCCAAGGTCCTGGGACTATGTTCACTATAACATGTCAAAACAATAACCATGACATTTCAAGAAAAGTCTAGATTATGCTCTCAATTCTATTTGAAATGAATACAAAAATATCTACATAAGTATGAAGAAGTATAGTAAAGTTAGAAAAAAAGCGTTTAAAGTTTAGGCCCTTAAAAGTCATGTGCTTCATCTACCCAGCAAATGCACGCTGCATGAGTTTCTCACTCCCTGACAGTACTAACTATACAAAGTGTTACTCATTGTTCACTTGGGCATCTGAAACCACAGGACAGATGGCTCCTGGCTAGCATCAGCGGAGGCCAAGATGCACTCTCTGAACCGCCTCCCAGAGAACTCCCCACCTTTCACTTCACATTATGGTCAGTTACACATGTAGTACGCATGCTTCCTACTGAAAGGCTACTTTTGGGAGTCTGAGAAATGTCTAATTTGTAAATTCTCAGCACCTGACACAATGCCTTACTCACTCACAGTGCTCACTTAAATGACTGTAACACAGGGAAAAGTGCAAGGATTCTTCACGCTTACCTTTACTCTCTTTCCTAGAGCCTGGAGATCTAAAAATCATTGTTATAAAATAAAGCTCAAATTTACTTTCAACCTAATCTAACATCCCTCTCAGAATCAGACACGCACTGGCTTTCTCAGCATGAAACCTCAGGTAAGAGAAGAACAGACATAATGTAAAATGGTGTAATAACAAAATGGAATGTGTTTTTCCCAAATAAACTAAGTAATAGGCCTGAATTATTTTCAGAAGTTTGTGTCCTGCCAAAAATAATAAATCATCCTCTTCAGTTTAGCAAAGCAGCAAAAACAACATAAACAATACTAGAAACTATAGGTTAGAGCCACACTTTACAGGAAACTGAACTTGGCAAGCATTCTCTTTCCTTGAACAAGATATTCCTTGTCACAACTATTCTTGACTCATGGAATGAGACTGAAAGATTTTTCAAAGAATTTTATAGAAGTGTTACTATCAATTTGCTCATTTTCTGCCAAATGAAGCCAAGATTTTTCTGTATTACTTCGGTCAAGTTCACTGTTTCCCAACATTGTCAGGATCACAGAACTTACTTAGCAAGTTCCATCCATCTGATGACATCAGCAGAGAGGCGGGATCTCCCCCGAAATCGCTTGGCAGAAGGTTCTTGTGGCACCAGGTGGAGCAGGGCCTCCTCAAGAAGGCGGATGCCCACGGGCTGCTGCAGACTGGCCAGGCAGCCAGCACTGACAGAAGCCGGGTCCAGGCTCAGCAAATCAGGATGTTGGCAACTGACTTCCTGTGAAACGACAAACACATGGAGCTATTTAGCCTTTGATACTTTGACTGTATCTTCACAAGTGAATAATCCATTTTACTAAACATAAAAGAAAGTTCTGATGTAATGTGACAAAAAGATTCTCTTGTGTAATTGTATTAACAAATTTTCCCTAATATTCAATTTGATCAAAGGCGGAAATGACCTTTTAATACTTCCAATCCAGGGATTAATTTAAAGCAAGAAAACCACCAGCAAAATATGAGGATTTTTATGTATATTCTATATATCCAAACAGCAATTGTAATTTCCAGGAATATTTAGCCTGACTTTATAAAAAAAAGCAGCTGAAACACCAAGATTTCATATCCAATCACTAAAAAAGTATACTGTTCCGTGATATTCTAATCAACATCTTTTTTTCCTTCTCTTCCCACCTAGGGACCAACTTATTCAATAGCATTGAATAGAAGATTTCAGGAATTAATATACGACCTTTACTTTGTAACTCTCAACTTTAGAGTCCTATATACACCAAAATAATAAAAAGTAACCCACAAATCAATATACAGAACACTATGAATAGTATGATAGCATTTTCACTGAAACAAACCTGCATGTGTGTCTTATGTATGTGTGTCTGTGCATGCACATACACGCAGATGTCTGGAAAAGACAGCCCCCCCACCCCTACAACATCCACACCAGCCACTTCCTTCCCCCTTTGCAGCAGTGCCAGGCACAGACCACTTGCTAAGTCTGACCAAGTTACCACTAAGCCAGCTACATAAACTCTACACGAGGGGACTTGGAAGAATACAGATTCTCTAAAGCAAGCAAACAAACAAAAATGTCACTTTTAAAAAGAACTAGTGATACAGAAAAGAAAACAAACAAAATCCTATTTCAGTTAATAACACAGCAAAGGCTCTTAGTCAAGGTGTCAGATTTTGAGATAACACCATTCTGATTTGGAGAAGTAACCCCAGCATAAGATAATTAAATTTTAAAATAAATATTTTAAGTTTCCAAGTAATTATCTCATTCTATAAATGTTTATTGAGTCCTTCTATGTTCCAGATACTGTGTTAAATAATGTTGTCCCTGATTGCATGTAGCTTAAGATTTATTCCTATTTGCCCACTAGAAGTCCTTCAATAAGATGGTTTTAATGCATAAATGTTCCTGGGATGTCATCCTTTATATGTAAACATGTGCTTAATTTAAATAAAAGTTCTGTAAGTCTATTTTCAAGAATATTGACTATTCTGTATAATCCTGACAATATAATTTTACTTACAAGGAATGATTTGATGAGCAAAAAAAACTTTAGCCAACCAATTTCACTTCTAATAAATTCCAAAATAGAACAAAGTATGAAGCCTGATTTTTAAAATGTTTACTATCTACTGGAATTAATAACAATATTCTTTGTTTGGACCTTTATCTCACTGTTTATGTGATGGCAGGGGTCATTTGTTTGTTCCAAATAGTCCATAGTTCTTAAAGAGATTTGCACATAGAAAACGCTTAACAAGTGTTTTCATAATGAAAAATCAAAATTTTACATAAAGTTCAAACAACCAACACATAGCATAAAAGCACAGCACCAACTTAATGTCTGTTTGCTGGTCACTGACTGTGTCATGGAAAAATGGCTGAATGTATTTTCCTTCCAGCTTGAAGGATATATATAGTTAGGAGAGTCTGACACATACAGGATATGCTGCAGATGAGAACCTAATTTTGGAAGTCCTCGTGGAGCCACAGCGCCTCAAAGAGAGAGTCATCCTTGTAAGAAAAAGAAGTCATCTGAATGCTATGCCAAACATATTATGACACCATGGAGAGAAAACAAATTGTAGTTTCAGATATGAACCACATAACTGAAAAGAGAAGTCGTAACAGCAAATGCTGCAAGCTGCAAGCACTGACTTGCACACATGCGGCCTTTTCCATGGTCAATGCCAAATGGCAAGTTCTAGGATGAGTGGAAGTTACTTATTTAGTTAATGATGGTTAGTGACTCTCCTAAAGAACAATGGAAAAAACTAGTTTTTAAAATAAATATAGGGGCAAAACTAGGGAATCAGATTTTAAAAATAACTTCAGAACACAATGTAAAGAGAAACTTATTTTGAAATACTGGCTGATTCAACACAATTTCTCAAACCTTATTTTTAGAGTAGCCAGGTAAAAGACGATGAAGGAATTCTACTTGTAAATTATAAATAAATAGAAATAGAAATAATGTGTAAAAAGAAACTATATTCACAGTTTCATCAAAAAGAACAAAACAGAAAAATTCAGTACTTCATCTCAGGGAATTAGTTTGCAAACCAAAGTTATGGGTAAGTGATATTAAAGAATATAATTTTTAAATTATGCTAGGGAAGTTACGAGTTACAAAAATACTAAAATGAATTGAAAAAATATTCTATCAGGGACTTTGTAATGATCCATGCTTTGAATGGCAAAGACAATGTTTCTTGCATGAAAAAGTAATCTTCCAATAAATATGTTTAAGTAGAAACTGGAAGTATACCTATATTAAGTTCTCTTCTCACCTGCACTGTCTTAGAAAGGCCTTCCCCGACCACTCCATCTATCTATCCTGGGCCATGTAGCCCACTCTCACCAAGAGGCTGCCTACTTTCTTGTGTCACTCCTGCCCTCTGTTACTGCACAACTGCTCCATCACGTTGGTTCCGTGACCTCACGTTACCTTAAATGTGTCTATTTATTGTCCAACCCCATCTAGAATGTGAGGTCCAAGTGGCAGGGATCTATGCCTCTTCCACCCCTCAGAACAAAGTCAGGCCTGCATCAACCAACATCTCCTGAAGGCAGTGAGGAGGTGGGAAAGAATTTGGTGACACATATGTAAGGAAAAACAACTAAACTATAGGCAGGGTTTACCCCAAACACTGAAGGGTCAGCTTATTAGAAATCACAGCACTTCATACCAAGTTTGATTTCCGATCATTCTGTCACAATTTTTTTGAAAAAAAAAAAAAATTACATCTACCCATCTGGGAAGAGGTAACCCAAACAGCGGACATCTACTCTGTTAAACACCTTCTATTTCAACTTGTAAAACGAAGTTGTGACATACTCATGTGAAGGCAAAGCAGACAATGCATGTTTTATGAAGCATGTGTGTGGACTTTACCTGGATACAAGAGACAAAAGGTGGAAAGAAAGAGAATGTGGTGTTAAGAAAATGATTGAAGTCCTGGAGCAACTTTTGAGTGATGCTGTTTTTTTCAGACATGGTCTTATATTTATCCATCTCTTTTATAATTCCAGAAAACAAGCTGCCAAAGAGCTGTTTTGCAATTATTGGGTCTCTCTGTAAAATATTCAAAAGAAAGACAAATTAGGATAAAATGCTTTAATTCACAGATTATGTACTGTTTTTGCAAGTTCCTGTCAACCTATAATTATTTAGATATAAAGCTTAAAAATACTAAAGGGCTATGCAAATATAACCTATTATATAATAAATCACTATTAGTACTGAAACTTAAGTACAATAAAATATAAATCATATTTCAGCACCTAGCATAATTCTCTCTACATTTATTACAATACTCTTTGATTTTAAAAATTACTTCAGTAAAAGGGAAAGGAATCAGGCTTTCAGGGGATAAATACCTTGTTTCTGTCAGAGAATTCAGCTAGAAACTTCATTCACACTCAATACTTTTATACCCTCAGGACTTTAATATTTCCACACCTTTGCAATTAAGAGAATTAACAGTAAAGGAAGAATACTGATCCCACTGATGAAGTGATACTCTCCTGATCCCCCCCAAAAAGGATTTTGCATAAGAAACAAACTGAAGTGGCTTAACACCTTAAGTTTTACAATGATTTTTTTTACATATTATTTCATTCTGACTAACATTGTTGGTAAGAAAACAGATTTCACTTCTGACTTTATATAGAAGATACTATGGCTCAGAGCATTAAGCTGACAAGGACCCCAACTGCAGGGCTATTTCCTAGATGACCCTGTCAGTCTCATCATGGACAAAGAAGGTTCAGAGCCAGGAGACAGCAGAGCCAAGATCTGAAACAAGGTCTCTTCACCAAGTCCACTGTTTAGGACAATTCCACACGTCATTTATGATATAGTTTTCCCTCACCCATTTCTCCTTCCAGAGTAGACCCCTAGAACTGTCAAACAACTCTCATCTACCAGTAGAAAATGCAGTATTCACAGACCAACCTGGGCCACAGCTTGCAAGGGGTTGATCAGGCTACTGTATGTGATCTGAATGTCGGGAAGGTCTCCTTGACGGTAACTTCTGTACAGGATGATCTGGGCATCGTGCTTCATTTTTAACTCACTCTTCATCTCCTGTAAAAATTAGAAACAAGTCAGATTATAATCTAAGAAAATCAGTAGTGCATGAGCTATGAAATGGCCAGCACCCACCCATCTTCAAAGTGAGTCATCTTTAAAGGTGAATCGATGACAATTTTAATCCAAAATGATTTAATCCCTACGCTTTACCAGTCTATGGTAGGTGATGAATCCAAAATAAAAATCACTATCAGATGTACAGTGAAAAGATTATTTAAACATTTATTACAAAGTATTTGAAATATTTATAAAATCAGAGAAATTGGTTTTAAACTTCTTAAAGCCATAAATCACAGAGCCATATTTCCCTTTAATCAATCCTAGAATAAACCTTGGCTCTAAGGCCCCATGTGATCAGCACAGGCCCTCCAAGACCTTACCCCTCCTGGCCCTGCTCATGGCTCAGGCCAGGCTGACCTTCCACCTGCTCCTACATCACCCCAACTCGCTCCTTGCAGGGCCACGGGCACTGCTCATCTCTTTGCTTTGCTGTCTTGCTACAGCTTTTCACACATCACTTAGTTCCCATCTCAGTCGATGAGTCCATCATCAAAGAGGCTTCCCTCACCATCTCTGTTAATGGTCTTCCCCAGACATGCTCGTCACGTGGTTCATTTCTGACATGACATGTGTTATAATCTTGACTCATTTGTTTTTTCTGTCATAAACACTGGACTGTAGCTCCAAGCTCCTATTACATTCACTTCCATACCACCGGCATCGAGAATGGTGCCTGACCCTGAGCACACTGCTCCAACAAATACATGACCGCAGTGCGTGGCCTTCCGATGCCTGATCACTTCCTGCGTTCCAATGAATGGTCAACCATGGAAGCCAGAACACCTGTGTTGGGGTATATGGTCTCAGAGAAGGCCATTCTACATTTACTAACTACTTAAAAGGCCTTCACTGCAGGCCAAAATATCTCCTTATACTTCTACCCAACAATCCTGGTTTCCTCTCTTCCTTCTGCTGATAATCTGCTTATTTCCTTCAGATATGCCTAGTTAGGTTTAAGGTTTAATTAAGAGCCCATATATACTCCTCTGAGTGGGCAACACAGAGCGCCCTCCAGTGGTGGGGACAGTGTGAGGGAGTGTGGGGGAACCCAGAAACACAGATTTTGGAAACTTGTCTTCAAAAGAATAGTTGTACTTACAGAGACAAGAGGAAGACAAAAACCACATTTCTTTCCACAGAAGATACAGTGGAACCATTCAAACCATTTCAGATGTGGAAGTTAAGCAGTTGAGAATTTAAACTAATTAGAGTAAGAACTCATAACCTAGTCTTCCTTTCTTGAAATTTTTATATAATTACTGATTTATAAGTAATGTTGAAGCTATGGCTAAATAAATTCATTATTTCCACATTTTGAGAAATGTTTAACTATTAATCCAGGCCACATTGTGCCTCGCATCCTGTTTTCAGCAGAGAGCCCTGTCTACACCTCCCTCTGAGCTCACCATTCTGGCCCTTCCAGGTATCTCCAGGACAGCAGCTTGTCGTAATGTGGCCTCACCTACCCCCAACCACAGTTTATGGGACCCACAGTGCCCCTGACCCAAGGTGGGCCAAGGCTCTGGCCTTGAGGTAGAGAATGAGGCTAATCCCTTCCCAGCAGCTGATGTGGTCAGATGTAAAATTCAGGAAAGACTGGTGGTAATGTTTCCATCACATGGAGAAAACCAGTGTCATGCAGAGAGAGGAGCAAGCTGTGCTGCAGTGGGAAGCTGGGATAAGGGGCAGAGATGGGACCCAGCAGTGCCTGGAGCCAGGGCACACCATAGACCCAAGGTCTTCATTCCAAGATGCCCTTCTATGACCTCCTCAGAGTTACGAATGCCCTTTACATCTGCATTCATCAAGGAAGACGTCAGTTCATAAATAACCTGAACTTATACAGTGCTGCTTCTGTAGTTTTGGTTTGGAGACCAATACTAGAACCAATATCTGACAGGAAGCCTATTTACTTTGTATATATGCTTTGACATAAAATAGATATTACTGACCAATCAATTCTTGAAGAAAGATACAAACCTTCTCTCGTTTTTGTTCAACAACACCTTTTCTGGCATAAATCAAACTGAGCTTTTCTTGGTCCTTTAAAAATCGTCTGCGTAATCTTAATATTTCTGCCCGACTGTCTGTACCTGCAGAATATAAATCAGGTTCATTACAGACAGCCAATCTGATACACAGTTGACTTCACCTCCTTTCCAGAATCCCCTAAATCCCCTAAAAGTGAGACTGCTTGCTTCTCTCCATTTTTTACTTTTATGCAGTTTTTTTTTTAAATGACATAAACCTATAAAGAACAGAAGAAGAAAAGACAGCTAACCGGTTCTGGAAACTAGAGGACAGAAATTGTAACTGACTCAGCCCAACCCTTGTGCTGTGGTGGAAAGAACAGGGAAAAAGTAATGACGCTGGGGAGGTTCAAAAGGCCCAGGCCCTGGCAGCACCAGGCACCTCCTGAGGAAGGGAGGAAAGTCAGGCTGAAGCACGAAGTATGGTTTCAAAGCACAGCTCCCCGTGTGCTGGTGTGGAGCATGGGGAAAGAACACAGGCCCATGAGCGAAAGAGGCCGACCAGCTGGAGGCAGAGCAGCTAGCTATATGACCGTGGGCCTCTGAAGCCTCCTCCTACTTGGCCCCCAAAGTGCTAGCACCAAGGCCTTTAGCCTGCAGGCAAGAGCCTGGAGAATGTGCTGCTGGACAATCAACCAGGACAAAAGAGCAGACAAAGCTGCTCATACAGCAGGGGTCCTAAGGCCCTTGGCCAGCCTGACAGCTCAGTAACGACCTAGTCAGCACCACTCCCTATCTGCAGCTATGCCAAATGCCCCACCTGGGAATACAAGCAAAACAAACATCACAAGACATTTTGAGGAAAGACTCAAACATGGAAGATGAAAAATCAAGATAAACACTAGGGAAGTAGCAGCTGTTAAAAGCAGGCCATCCAGAAAAAAATTATTTAATGATCATTTATCAGAAAACTAAAGAGCAGATATTGCAACTGTGGACCATCACTGAAGGAATGTTCAGAACAAAAAACTCATGAGAATGTAAAATATGATATTATAACTTCAGAGCAAGGGTTAGAACATAAGGTTGAAATTATTTCCCATATGTAGAGCAAAAAGGGGGAAAAAAAAAACAAGGAAATTAGGAGGATAATCCAGAAGGTCTGATATCCAAGCAATAGGATTCCCAAAACAAAAAACCTAAATGGGGAAAGCATCAACAAAATCACCCCCCAAAAAAGTCTCAAAACTGGAAAATGTGTCAGCAGTCTGAAAGGGCCCTCCTTGTGTCCAGAAAAATGGACTGAAACAGACCTACACCCTACACCAAAGACACTTTTGTTAATTTCCTAAAACTGGTTTAAAAGAGACGATCCTCGGAGCACCCACCAACAAACAATCCAGTTTCTACAAAGGATCAACAGAGACCTCAGATTTCCTGACTGCAGCCCTGGAAAGTACAGAACCCCTGAGTTCATACTCAGAATTCTACAGCTAAACCACTCACTAGCACCATCAAAAGCAATGTATGCCATCAATATATCAGAAAAACTTACAGCTTCTGACTCCTTTCCTTAGGAAGCTACTTGAGGAGGTGCTCCAGCAAAAACATGGAATAAACCAAAGGAGAAGAATCAGAAGGTGAACAGACCCTCAGGATGAGGAGGTAGTCTCTAGATGATAGCTGAGCAGAGACCCCAAGCACAAGCGGCCTGAAACAGAACATCTCAGGGGCTTCAGGGGAGATTTAAGAAGATGAAACATTTATATGTTGGGGCACAGTAAAAAACAATTGTACAGCTCAGAGGAAAAACTACAGAGATTACACAGTAATCTAAACATCTAAACTAAAATAATTATTAATGCCTAGGAAAAATTATTGCATAAGAGGGGAAAAATTATATAATTGTCAAATCATTGTGTTGTGCACCTGAAACTAATATAGTATTGTGTGTCAACTACACTTCAATTAAAAATAAAAATTAAAAAAAAAAGGAAAAATAATCACAGTATCACTCAAGGCTCAACCACAAATCACCCTGTCCCACCAAAGCCCTACCCCTTACATACACCCGGCAACCAGCCCTAGCCAGGACCAATGCCACTCCAGAGCATCCTCTGCTGTGGGGAGGGCAGGAGGTAACTGCATTCACTAGCACACTGCAGTAGATAGAGATGGACCTCTCAGGCAGCTCTCCCCACAAGAATGTCCACGTTAGTCACAGCCAGCCTTTATTAGCAGCCAGGCTGAGGGCTGACCTCATCCACCCATGCGCCGACAGGGGCTGTGCTGAGCTTTAGCCAGCTACACTGAGAGTAAGCCTTACAAATGAACACAACTGCAGCAGTCCACTGTCCATTGTTGGTAGCCAGGCAGAGGGTCAGCCCCACCCACCAGCCCACTCACAGCAGTAATGGCTCAGCCTGAAAAGGAGTGTGTACACAGCCCACACAGGAGACACCTCTGGAGTGCCTGGTTCTGGTGAGCAGGGGTTACCACACATCTGGGTACCATAGGATGCCCACTATATTAGGTCACTGCTTTTAAGACCAGAAACATAGCCAAACTACCTAATACATACAAACAAACACAGAGAGCCAGACAAAATGGGGAGGTAGAATATGTTCCAAACAAAAGAGTAAGACAAAGCACCAGAAAAATTGCTAAATGGAACAGAGATAACCAATCCACCTGATAAGAAATTCAGTGTAACAGTCATAAAGATGCTCACTAGAGAGAATGGATGAACTCAGAGAGAACTTCAACAAAGAAATAGAAAATGTAAAAAGAATTAGAGCTGAAAAATACAAAAAATGAAATGAAAAATACACTACAGGGAATCAATAGATTAGAGAATGCAGAAGATCTGATCAGTGATCTGGAAAACAAGGTAGTAGAGAGCAAGCAAGGTAAGCAACAGAAAGAAAAAAGAATTTAAAAAATGAGAAGATGCTAAAAGATCTCTTCAAATGAAACAATATTTACACTAATAGAGGATCCAGGAGGAAAGAAAGACAAAGGGGCAGAAACCTACTTGAAGAAATAATAGATGAAAATTTTCCTAACCTGAGGAAGGAAACAGAAATCAAGGTCTGGGAGAACACAGTATCCCTAACAAGATGAATCCAAGGAGTTCCACACCAAGACACATAGTAATTCAAATGGCAAAGATAAAAGATAAAAATAGAATCTTTAAAGCAGCAAGAGAAAAGCAGAGTATTACACGCAAGGGAAATCCCATAAGCTATTCACTTATTATTTAGCAGAAACTTCAGAAGGGAGTGGCATGATACATTCAAAGTGTTGTAAGGGGAAAAAAACCTACAACCAAGAATACTCTACCCAGCAAGGTTATCATTTAGAATTGAAGGAAAGATAAAGAGTTTGTCAGACAAACAAAAGGTCAAGGAGTTCATCAACCACTAAACTGGCCTTAGGAGAAATGTTAAAAGGACTTCTTATGTAGAAAAGAACAGGCCATAACTAGAATCAAGAAATAGGAAAGGAAAGTAATACTACTGGTAAAAATAAACATACAGTAAAGAAAGCAGCTTGCTCACTCATAAAGCAAGTATGAACTTCAAAAGAGAAAGGTAGTAAGATCAATTATGTATGCCAAACTGAGTGAAGGAATACACAAAACAAAAAGATGAAAATTATGAAATCATATATATAAAATGTGGAGGGAAGAATAATAAAAATATAGTGCTTTTTAAAGGTGTTCAAACTTAAGTGACCATTGATTTAATATCTGTTATATATAGGATGCTATATATGAACCTTATGTTAACCACAAACCAAAAACCTGTAACAGATACATAAAAAATAAGGAGAAAGTAGAACAGAGGACAGAAAGAAGATGGCAGACTAGAAAGGAAAAGGGGAAACCTCCTCCCACACACACACCAAGGAAGCAACTATAGCAAAGACAACTAACCTGATATTGACCTGAAGACTGAAGAACAGACCACCTACACTTGGCGAAGAAGAGAAGACCACACAGAAAAGGGTAGAGTGGCAGAGTTGTGATCGAGTGGGACCCAAGCCTTTCCCACATCCCAGCCCACAGTTGGGAGGAAGAGGAACAGAGAAGAAATGGGACAGGCACCCAGGAACTCTGCACACCAGCCCTGGTGATCTGCTCTGAGAGCATGAGTCCACATTGCATTAGGTTCTGGTGATTAGCAAGGACTGACACCAGGAACAGTTGGAACACTCTGGGAGGCTGAAACTCCAGCCGCTTGTGTAGGACAGGCCACTCTGCTGAGACTGAACATAGAAGCAGCAGTTTGAAAGATTTACCAGCAGTGGGAGGGATGACAGGGGATAAGGATGGAGAGAGCTCTCTATGCTGGGGAAAGAGCAAGTGGATGATACTCTCTAGCTCCACCTTGGCCGAGTCCCAGATACTCCATCCCAGTCACTAGTGGCTCAGCCTAGAGGCACTTCCCTGCACACCGCTGGTGCACTGGTCCACTCAAACCAGCAGTGTCAGACTTTACTGCCTGGTGGGCAGAGGGGGACTCTCCCAGTTTCAGCCTAACAAGGGAGGAACCTGCAGGAGCCAGCTCCAAGGGCTCCACTGTCCTCTGGACAACCAAGCCTGGTGCTGTGCACCAAGCTGCCACCAGGGGCCATCCGCCGCTTGCTGCCACAGCATTCCGGCAACCCATGATTGGCTGCCTCACCTCTCCCTGCCACACTGGACTCACTGCCACCCTGCCCTGTCCCAGAGCCATGCAACTTCCCTGCTAATCAGTTTAAACCTACAGCCTCGCCAACACTGCAGGGCATGCAGAGGGTGGCCCTCCCACAATGATCCCAGCAGAAGCCACTGCTCTGTTCACAAAAGGCCAGCTAAGGCAAACTTCTGGTGGCAGTGGACTGATACAGGCAGACACAAAGGCAGGCCACGCACTGCCCAGCAACAGCAACTGGGGCTTTACTGCAAAGGAGAAGCAGGCACTGGACAGTAAAGACTCTTGAGTTCTGGGCACCACAGGATGCCTTCTTCATAAAGTCATTACTCTAGACCAGTAATCACAGCAGAGCCATTTAACCCAAAGGAAGAAACACAGAAACCCTGACAAAATGAAGAGGCAGAGGAATATGATCCAAACAAAACTACAGGATAAGACACCAGAAAGAGGGCTAAATGAAATGGAGGTCACCAATCTTCCTGATAAAATTTTCAAAGTAAAAGTCATAAATATGCTCACTGATATGAGGAGAAGTATTGACCATCCTGGGAGGACTTCAACAAAGAGATATAAGAGCCAAAAAGAGCCACTCAGAGCTGAAAAATATCACACTGTAATGCAATACACAATGGAGGGAATAAAAAATAGATTGCTGCAAGTAGAGAAGAAGATGAGATGGAAATTAAGAGAACAGAAACACAAGAAAGCTGAGGAACAGAGAGAAAAAATAATTTCTAGGAATGAAATGAAAGGATAAGAGAGCTTTGTGATCAATCCAAACAAAACAATATTCGCATAATAGGGGTACCAGAAAGAGGAGAGAGAGACAAAGGGATAGAAAGTCTCTTTGAGAAAATAATTGTTGAAAACTTCCCCAGTCTGGGAAGAAAACAGACCCTCAGGTCATAGAAGTTCAGAGAGCCCCTACAGAAGGAACCCCAGGAAGACAACACCAAGGCATATAATCATTAAAATAACAAGCATTAAGGATAAGGAGAGGGTACTGAAAGCAACCAGACAGAGAAAAAAGATTACTTATAAGAAAAACCCCATCAGGATATCAGCAGACTTTCCAGCAGAAAATTTACAGGCCAGAAGGGAGTGGCATGAAATATTTAATGTATTGAAACATAAAGACCTTCAACCAAGCATCCTCTACCCAGCAAGATTATCATTCAAATATGAAACAGATTAAACAACTCACAGATGAAGACTCAAGGAATTTATAACCACTAAACAAACATTACAGAATATGTTAAAGGGAGTCCTACAGATAGAAATGTTCCTTAAGCTAAATAGTTTTCACCAGTGAAAATAAAACCACAGTAAAGGCAGTAGACCAAGTAATCACCAAACAGGTACAAAATTAAAAAAAAAAAGCCAACTACACACAAAATCAGTCAAGGAATACACAAAGATTAGATTATGACATCTAATACATAAAGTGTGGAGAACGAAGAAGAGTACTTTTAGATTGTGTTTGAAACAGAGCAATCAATTTAATATAGACTGTTACAGAGTCAGGAACCTATCCTTGAACCTCTGGTAACCACAAACCTAAAGCCTTTAATAAATGCACAAAAAATTTAAAAAGAGGTATGCAATCACAATGCTAAAGAAAATCACCAAATAAGAGAAGACTGTAAAAGAGGGAGAAAGAAAAAGAGAGGAACTATAAAAACAAACAGAAAACAATTAACAAAATGGCAATAAGTACAGACCTATCAATAATTACCTTAAATGTAAATGGACTGAATGCACCCATCAAAAGACACAGAGTGGCAGAATGGATAAAGAAACAAGACCCATCTATATGCTGCCTATAGGAGACTCATTTCAGACCCAAATGCATTCACAAACTAAAAGTGAAGGGATAGAAGAAGACATTTCATGCAAATAATAGGGACAAAAAAGGAGAAGTTGCAGTATTTATATCAGACAAAATGGACTTGAAAACAAAGAAAGTAACAAGAGACACAGAAGGGCATTATATATTGATAAGGGGTCAGTCCAACAAGAGGATGTAACCATTATAAATATCTATGCACCCAACATAGCACATCTAAATATGAAAAAAAAAATCCCAACAGAATTCAAGGGGAAAATAGATTGCAACATACTCATTTTAGGAGACTTTAACACACCACTCACATCAATAGATCAACCAGGCAGAAAATAAATAAGGAAACCGAGGCACTGAACCATGCATTAGATCAAATGGACTTAACAGACATCCACAGAACATTCAACCCAAAAGCAGCAGGATATACATTCTTCTCAAGTGTACATGGAACATTCTCCAGAACAGATCACATACAAGGCCACGAAAAGAGCCTCAATAAATTCAAAAAGATTGAAACTGTATCAAATAACTTCTCAAATCACAATGGTATGAAACTAGAAATAAATTACACAATGAAAACAAAAAAGCCTACAAACACCTGGACGCTAGACAACATGCTTCTAAATAACCACTGGATCAATGACCAAATAAAAAACATTATCAAGCAGTACATGGAGACAAATGAAAACAAAAATTCAACAGTTCATAATTATATGTGGGATGCTGCAAAAACATTTCTAGGAGGGGAGTACAAAGCAATACAGGCCTACCTCAAGACACAATAAAAATCACAAATAACAGTCTAAAATCACAATTAAAGAAACCAGAAAAGCTTTTTTTTAACTAATAAATTTTTAAGTTTTATTATTCAAAAATAATAAATATACTAGCATATTTACATGAAAAAGAACTTTTCCAAAACAAAATAAAAGTAGTGAAAAAAATGCCATTGTTTTACATGTTTATAAATCTCTATATCTGGAAAACAGAATACAGATAGATTTCCATATTTACTTCTACATTCATTCTAATATGTTGTTTTGGTTGTTTTTTTTGGTTATGTTTTGTTATGAAGAAAATCTCCCATTACACAGGTATATAGTTTTAAAAGGGAGGGGTGTTTTAGTAGCCTTACCACATACAGATAAGTATGTGGATATTATTCTCTGATACTACATCAAAGCTCAACAGCGATAGTTTATTAAAGCATAGTAATAATGCAGAATCTGAAACCAATAGCAATAAAATAATGAAACCCAAAGTAAGTAGAAGGAGGGGCATAAAAGTTCAAAGCAGAATAAATAAAATAGAGAATAAAAGAATAGGAAAAAAAATCAATGAAACAAGAGCTGTTTCGTTGAGAAAATAAACAAAACAGATAAAACCACCACCAGATTTATCAAGAAAAAAATAGTACACAAACAAAATCAGAAAGAAGGAATAGTCACAAAAGATATCAGAGAAATGCAAAGAATTATTACAGAATACTATGATAATCTACATGCCAATAAATTGGACAACCTAGGAGAAATGGAGAAATTCTTTAAAGAATACAACCTCCCAAAACTGACCAAAGAAGAAATGGAAAATCTGAACAGAGCAATTACCAGCAATTAAATTGAACTGATAATAAAAATATTCTGAACAAACAAATGTTGAGGCTCAGACTGCTTCACATTAGGGTTCTACCAAACATTTAAAGAACAGCTAATACTGATCCTTCTTAAAGTATTCCAAAAGGTAGAAGAGAAGGGAATACTTCCAAAATCATTCTATGAGGCAAGCATCACTTTAATACCAAAACCAGACAATAACACCACAAAAAAAGAGAAAATTATAGACCAACACCCCTGATGAATATAGATGCAAAAATCCTTGACAACATATTAGCAAACCAAATTAAAAAATACATCAAAAGGATCATCCATCATGACCCAGTGGGATTTGTTCCATGGATGCAGGGATGGTATAATATTCATCAATCAATCCATATCATATATCACATTAATGAAAAGAAGGATAAAAACTACATGAACATGGAAACACATCCCATGCTCATGGATAGGAAAAATTAATATTGTCAAAATGGCCACACTGCCTAAAGCAATCTACAGATTCAATGCAATTCCTATCAAAATACCAACAGCATTGTTCAACGAACTAGAGAAAATCATTCTAAAATTCATATGGAACGACAAAAGACCCCGAATAGCCAAAGCAATCCTGAGAAGGAAGAATAAAGCTGGGGGGATTATGCTCCTAAACTTCAAGCTTTACTACAAAGCCACAATACTCAAGACAATTTGGTACTGGCACAAGAAGAGACCCATAGACCAATGGAACAGACTAGAGAGCTCTGATATGAACACAACCATATATGGGCAATTAATATATGATAAAGGAGCCATGGACGTACAATGGGGAGAAGACAGCCTCTTCAAAAGTTGGTGTTGGCAACACTGGACAGTTAAATGCAAGAGAATGAAACTGGATTATTGTTTAACCCCATACACAAAAGTAAACTCGAAATGGATCAAGGACCTGAATGTAAGTCATGAAACCATAAAACTCTTAGAAGACAACATGGGCAATAATCTCCTGAATATAAGCATGAGCGACTTCTTCCTGAAAGCATCTCCTCAAGCAAGGGAAACAAAAGCAAAAATGAACTCATGAGACTACATCAAACTAAAAAGTTTCTGTACGGCAAAGGACACCATCAACAGAACAAAAAGGCATCCTACAGTATGGGAGAATATATTTGTAAATGACATATCCGACAAGGGGTTAACATCCAAAATATATAAAGAACTTACATGCCTCAACACCCAAAAAGCAAATGACCTGATTAAAAAATGGGCAGATGATATGAAGTGACAGTTCTCCAAAGAAGAAATTCAGATGGCCAACAGACACATGAAAAGATGCTCCACATCACTAATCATCAGGGAAATGCAAATTAAAACCACAATGAGATATCACCTCACACCAGTAAGGATGGCCAGATGCGAAAAGACTAAGTACAACAAATGCTGGCAAGGATGTGGAGAAAGGGGAACGCTCCTACACTGCTGGTGGGAATGTAAGCTAGTTCAACCATTGTGGAAAGCAATATGGAGGTTCCTCAAAAAACTAAAAATACAAATACCGTTTGACCCGGGAATTCCATTCCTTGGAATCTACCCAAAGAATACAACTTCTCAGATTCAAAAAGACATATGCACCCCTATGTTTATCGCAGCACTTTTTACAATAGCCAAGATATGGAAGCAACCTAAGTGTCCATCAGTAGATGAACGGATAAAGAAGTGGTACGTATACACAATGGAATACTATTCAGCCATAAGAAGGAAACAAATCCTGCCATTTGCAACAACATAGATGGAGCTGGAGTATATTATGCTCAGTGAAATAAGCCAGGTGGACAAAGACAAGTGCCAAATGATTTCCCTCATTTGTGGAGTATAACAACACAGCAAAACTGAAGGAACAAAATAGCAGCAGACTCAGTGACTCCAAGAAGGAGCTAGTGGTTACCAAAGGGGAGGGGTGTAGGAGGGCAGGTGAGGAGGGTGGGAGAAGAGGATTGAGGGGTATTATGTTTAGAACACATGGTGTGGGGGATCATAGGGAAAACACTGTAGCACAGAGAAGGCAAACAGTGAATCTGTGGTATCTTACTACATTGAAGGACAGTGACTGCATTGGGGTATGGGTGGGGACTTGATAATATGGGTAAATGTAGTAACCACATTGTTTTTTCATGTGAAACTTTCATAAGAGTGTATATCAATAATACCTTAATAAAAAATAAATAAAAAACACATGTCAGCAATTGTACTTTACCTTTTGCTTTGTTATCCACCTCATCCCCTGGGAGGCCCAGTCTTTTTTTTCCAAAATCAGGCCCCACGAACTTTAAGGATGCTCTCTGAGATTTTTCACTCCTCTTTTGGGCAAACAGCAAAGATGATGACAAATCAGATGAGGAGGAGGCTGTATAATCTGCTGGCGAGTCAATACTGCTTCCAATCAGCCAATTGAAGGAGCTTCTTCTCTCTGCAAACAGGCGTGACCAGAGACTGTCACAGCATGCTCAGTGCTGCACAGCCTTGCCAAGCCTACACCCCATCCCTACTGCAAGGGACTGCACCACCTCCCAGAATGCACTGCATGAGAGAAGGGGCACGTCGTCCTGGTGGCCTCCGGCACGTCTATGTGCTCACCTGCAGCAGTGACTGGGCATAGCTCCCTCAGGGAGACAGCCATGTCATGGCAGGGCACTGGGCAGAGGTTCCATCAGATCACCAGCGGACCCCCAGTTTGTAAAGTAGGAAGCCATCACCTTCTCCTTCAAGCTGCTTGGTTGCTACAGGAATACTTGTATCTAACATAAGGTACTAAAGTCCGTGGTCTCTAGTGTCAGTGTCAAAATTTCCATTGTAATCATTCCAATTAGGCCTACCTCTAGAATCAACACAGTGTGAAAAACTTATATAAGGGAAGATATTGAAGTAGTTATGTAAAGTGATTAAGATATTTTACTCTACAACATGTACTTTGCTGATCATAGAGAGCAGCTGAACCATTTAAGAAAAGTTTAATGAATGAGTGGCTTAGCTCTACTTTGCTTTTGAGATAAGGAGTTCCAAATTTGATGCACTGAACAGATTTTTCTAGAGGAAACCAAAAAAATACATACATGTATAGAAACTTTTCCAGTTTCTTCCAATCAGAAATACTTTTCTCCTTTTTTCTTTTTAATAGTACAATATATGTAACGTCAAATTGTTTCAACCAATTCTATGTGCATAGCTCTGTGACAACAAGCACATTCACACAGTTGGGGAACCACCCACCACCACCCCTCTGCAGAACTTTCCCACCTCCTCAAGCTCAACCCCACACCCATTAAACACCACTGCCCACTGTCCCCTCCCCAGCCCTGGAGACCACCCTGCTACTTTCTGTCTCTAATAATTTGACAATCCTTTCCTCCTGTGACTGACATATCTGTTTCAGAGGGCACAGCAGGCAGGCAGTCAGCTCATGGCTACCTGCACTTGGTGTAGGTGTGAAGTCATACTGTTGTTGGGTGGCCCGTATCTGCCCAGCCACCACCCTTCGAGCTGAGAGGGATCCCTCCTGGGTCTGGGTCTGGAGAGCACTTTGGGAGGCCTGAGTCTCAATAAACATTGGCGTGAGAACAGTACTTCGGAAACGCCAGTCAGAGTCAATAGTATATTCCTGCATGTAAGAGAATTTCACGTGAAATAATCATCTTTCTTTACCAACACGGAAATATTTTAATTTAAAATTCAATAGTATTCAGCAAATATGTACTGTAAGTTCATATATCTCTGTGGGAAGCAGCTGAAGAAGAACGTTTTCAAATTTAAAAGTCTTAACTAAGTAATTATTTGCCAACTAGAAAAACTAATTGGTACTGGGGACGAAAAAACATTTTTCTACTCCTTAACATTCAGCATTCAAAGACTTAATGCCCTACACAATAATGGCACCAAAACACAACTGCAACAAGCTGAATGACTTAACTCTTTCCTAAGTGCCCAACACATGCCCAGCACTGGGAAGACACCAGGGATACAAGTGCCAGCAGACCAGTCAGGCTCTTCTGCCCAGGAGTTTGGGCAGAAATGTGTAAATTATCATAGCTGTTAAGCCTGCCAGCCAGGATAAAGTACACACCCAACATCTACTGAGTGGGCATAAGGAGTGATGAGGGGGCAGGCATTACAGAGGAAGGGAAATCTAAGTGGAGGTTGAACAGAGAAGTGTGAGTTGTGTGAAGGAGTGTGGGCAGAGGCGGTGAAGCCAATGTGAATGCTTCAGAAAAGAATGTGTGAGTATTTCAAGTAAAATTAAAAACTAGTGTTTCTAATCAATCATCGGGGAAATTCCAAACCCAAACCACAATGATATTATCACCTGACACCTCTTAGAATGGCTATTACCCACATGACAAGAAATAACATGTGTTGGGGAGGACATAGAGAAATGGGAACCCTCATGCTCTGTTGGTGGGAATGTAAAAGGTGCAGCCACTATGGAGAATAGTATGAAGGTTCCTCAAAGAATAAAAATAGAACTACATGATCCAGCAATCCCACTTCTGAGTATTTACCTGAAGAAAACAAAAATCCTTGAAGGGATATCTGCATTCCCCTTTTCACTGCAGCATTATTTACAATAACCAAAATATAGAAATAACCTAAGTGTCTGCTGGTGGATGAATGGATAGAGAAGATGTGGTACATCTACACAATGAATTCTACTCAGCCATAAAAAAGAAAGAAATCTTGCCATTTGTGACAACACAGAGGACCTTGAGGGCATTATGCTAAGTGAAATAAATCAGAGAAGGACAAATATTGTTTGATTTCAACTTACATGCAGTATCTAAATAACAACAAAAACCATACTCAGATACAGAGCATAAACTGGTGGTTGTCAGAGGCTGGGGGCGGGAGAAATGGGTGAAGGTGGTCAAAAAGTCAAACCTCTAGTTATAAAATAAGTAAGTCCTGGGGATGTAATGTACAGCATGGTGACTGTAGGTGATAATACTGTATTATGTATTTGAAAGTTGCTAAGAGAGTAGATTTAAAAGCTCTTATCACAAGAAAAAATATCTGTGGAGATAGATGTTAACCACTTATTTGTGGTGATCATTTTGCAACCTATACAAATATTGAATCATTATTTTATACCTAGAACTAATTCAATGTTGTGTGTCAATTATATCTCAGTTTAAAAAAAGAAAGCCAGTTTAACATTTAGAAAATGTTTGCTGACTAATAAACAGGGAAAGCTTATAATACTGACTAAAACACAGACAAGCACTTCACCTGAAATTCACATTCTGACAGGGGGTGCTCAAACACAGGGTTTGGATAATCTGGGCTCATGCTCGTCATTTCAAGCAGAAAGTCTGTTGCTAGACTTAAAAAGTGCACTTCAATCTTAGGAGAATATAAGGAATTTAATGCCAACAATCGGTCCAAGGTATTTGAAGGTAACCTAGTTTCATGGCTCCAGAAATTTCGAATAATCAATCTGAAAAACAGAAAGGAAAAAGAAGCATATCTCTCAGATACTGGTAAATAAGAAAGAAGAGTGTCATGTTGAGAAGGAATGGTTTTTCATCTATACAAAGCTTAACACAGAGGGAAACCACATTTAAAATTGCATAAACAGTGTAGTCTGAGTTAATAAACAATAATATGCACTGAAGGAAGGGAATATTCTAGAACTTCAGCATATTTAACAAGAGGTGAGAAACTGGGTGATTTTATTCTCATCTCTATTACCTGGGAAGTTTTCAATGATGAGTATGTATTACTAACTATTTTGAAACTGAGAAAACACCTTAAGAAATTACATATACAATCCTTTACTTGATTAAATAATTCACTCCAAAAATTAGTGCCGTAGATACTCAAAACTTAAATTAGTTAAAAATCAGATAGGCTTTTTAATGTGTAAATGCTTATAAAATCCAAATACAATTTTTAAAAGCTCAGTGAATTTTAAATTGAATAGAAAATTAAATTGATATGTACTTGATAAACATTCACATAACTGACTAAGGGTAGGCATATTACCATATACAATTAACATTAGAGTTTCCTCTTATTTCTAAGGTTTCAAACATTTTATTCAATACTAATATGTACAGTGATCTCAATATTAATGGTGATCTCAACTATGTCAGTTAAATGGGAAAAATAATAATTGTCATTACAGATTTTCTTTTTTTATTTTGGAACACTTTAATTCATTACACTAGTAGAAACAGCTTTATCCACACCACTTTTTCAAGACTTTTTTATATTAAAGTAACATAAGGATTTTTAAGTCTTACAGTGATTTAAGATACATTTTTATTAAACATTATGAATGGGAAGAGGCATAAAAAAACATTAATATTGTAAATAACACTTCTAAAACTGCAGAAAAATACTCTATGCTAACCTAGAAAGAAATACCCCTAAATTTACTTGTCCTGGCCCAATTATTCCAGGAAGAGCACTTACTGAAGCCCATGGTTCTCATCAATCAATCCTTGAATTAAAACATCTTTTGCCAACTTAAATATTTCCTGGGAGTCATTATCTGCTTG
Source organism: Smutsia gigantea (assembly GCA_032199065.1). Classification (NCBI taxonomy): domain Eukaryota; kingdom Metazoa; phylum Chordata; class Mammalia; order Pholidota; family Manidae; genus Smutsia; species Smutsia gigantea. The sequence continues at coordinate 216,853 of JAVSCE010012181.1, forward strand.
GCTTTCTGGATCCCTGAGAAAAGTAACAAAATTACAAAACAGTAATACTCTTTTCTGTCATTTTTGCTCAACCCCAGTAACACTGTCCAGAATTAAAGTAAAAAATTGTGGCTTTCCCCATGGAACTTTGATTTTCAAAATCACAGCAGAACCCGGTGTCATACCTCTGTACCCTGATATCTTCCTTTGGTACTTCTGCAAGCCCATCCAAGTGACATTATCATTCCCAGGCCACTACAGGCTCTGTGCCTGAGGGAGAGGGAATGGGTGGTGGGAATGGGACTGCAGAGGGCTCCCAGGAGCACTAAGAGGTCCTAGCACAGGCCCAGTGCCCAGGGGAAGTACTGTGACTAGTCCTGAAGGATGAAGATCTCCTGGCACAATTCATTACCTTAACCTTGTCTGATCTTAAAGAGATAACTATAAAAACAAATTACATTTTTAACTCAACCAGTAATGTCACACTTTGAATATTTCCCACACAGATGTAAAATGAGTTGAAGTAAGGACATACTTGAATACACTAAAATGATTTTAATCATTAACTATATGCCAAAAAATGTTTTATTGTTTATTATAATGTTTCACACTGCCAAAGCCTGGGTGTGTTCCCTTAAAAAGTGTATATAAAATGTCTGTGTAGAGCTTACCGGTAATTGTCATAAATCCACATAAGAATGTTATACATCTGTTCCCTGCACACGGGAGAAGGATGAGAAACAAACTCCACAACAGGATTCAAGAATTCTCGGAGCTCTCCTGGTCTCAGTTTTGCCATCATCTTATAAATTATGTCTAAACACACTTTCTGTCTTTCATCATCTCTATAATGAGAGATTTTTAAAAATACAAATTTAACAATTTTTATTCTACTTTTAGATATGATGGAAACTTTTTTCTTTGTGTTGTTCTGTAGCTTAAAATTTGTTATAATAGACAGTACTATGCTTAAAAAATTTAATTCTTAAAAATCATTATAATGGGCTAGATTAAAAATAAACAAATTAATTCAATGTGGTATTCTGTATTGATCCTAAAATAGAAAAAGGACATTAGCGATAAAACTGGTGAAATACAAATGAAGTCCAGTTTAGCTAATAATAATGAACTAATGTTCATTTCTTATTTTGACAAACCAATTCAGCAAGAAGGGGAAACTGGGTGAAGATGTGGGAACTCAGTACACTTTCAACTTTTCAGTAAATATAAAATATTCCCAAATAAAAAGTTTTTTAAAAAATACCTGACAATGTCAAACAAAATAAGCTAAATATAAAGGATTTCATGATTTAAAAAATGATTTCAAGTACTAGTCAGGCCACCTGGCATGTCATATAGCAGAGTGAAGCATAGCCTGGGTCCCAAATAAGACGCACACATATTTGCTTGTTTTATGTATCTTTTCCTCCTTAAAGTGACCAGCAATGCTTTACACATAGTAGATACTCAGTAAATGCTTAGTGACGGATATCTTTGTTATTGGCATGTCTACGTTACACAATGACGTACATTCTTTGTTACTGGCACATTACACATTTACCAATAACTTATCCCTATGCAAAAAATATGTATACAGGAAAGACTAGAAAAGAATACAGAGAAATAAAAGTATCTTAAGTCATCAATAGCATTCTCTTTAACACTTATCCTAATAGTATATTGCTATTTTAAAAATAAATGAACAATTTAAATAAATCATGGAAACCTCTTACCTGGCAAAATAGGTATTGAACTCAAAACTGTGCCTTTTAAATGTGAAAGAGCCTTAGACAATCTCTGAGATGTGGCCTCCCCAAAGTGCCAGGTCAGAAGAAGCAGGAGGGCCAGCCCCCACAACTTTTCTTCTCAGATTCAAATTTAACAAATATGCATTTCATGAAAACCTGCAAGTTCCTCCTGAGTTGAAGGAGACAGCTGAACAAATCAAAATTTTCTGAGCCAGCTGCATCCAAGAACCCAGGGCTGGTTTCCCACTCACCTGTGTCTCATGATTTGAATGAAATCCTTGCTCTTCAGCTGCAGGTATAGATCTGTTATTTCTTCTGCACGACACAGCACCACCTCCAGACAGAGGGTCTTCATCTCACCATGGAATTTTGGCAGCAGGAAGAACACAGAATTCAGGAACCTACCCCAAAGACATGTCCTGTGAGCAGGAAGGCAGGCAGACCCCCTCCCCCCAATAGAGTGGCCACCACAGCTGACATCCTACCTGTCTGCTAGAGGAGGGAAGTTCTTCACAGCTTTGTTCAAGCACACGATAAATTTGTCCTTCCTCGTGGTCTGATGTTGCTTTAACTGTTTTATGACCAGTTCACACACCAACTCCTCCAGCACCTGAAAAATTAAGTTTCTTTCAAATACACAAAAGTGAACACTTATGTTAAGTACTGAAAATAGGTTTATCTTGAATAGCTAAGTGATCCAAGGAAGGGGCTCAGTGCTACCATCGACAAGTGTTCACAAGGGGAGGCGCCAGGCTCACCCATGGGTCTGCAGGAAGCCATGGGCAAGACAAGAGCTCTAGGCCCCAGAGTGCAGGTGAGCCAGGCCCTAGCCACGTGTGTCTGGGCTGCCAACATCAGCAACCTGTTCATGGTGCTTCCTTTTGGCACTGAAACTCTGCTACAAGTCATCTGAGAAGCTGAGCTAAAATAAGTGACTAAATATCATTTTTGACATATTTTACGATGCCAGTGTTCCCGTCTCTGGTCGAATATTCACAGAAACCAGAATTTTCAAGCAACTCTAACAGCAGCCCTATCCTGGCCTATCTCCCCATAGCCTGCTTTCTCTGCATGTATGGGTACCACCAACTATGATAGAACTGTCTGCAGGTTGTCTGTCTCCCCTCTCCAAATGCCAGCTCCCTCAGAGTGGGGCTGGATGCAGCTTACTTACTTCTTCATGTTTTACTCTTTTTTCCTAATTTCTACACTAAATAATACCATTTTACATTCAAAAAAGAACTACACAAAACAAAAGTGTTTATCTTTCCTATCAAATTGAAATTTAAGTCAAGGGAGATTTAACCTGGGGTCTGCTCTAATTTGCTCCATCTGCAGTGAAAATTAAGCATATTATGTAAATTGAAACCCTATATTTAGGGACATTAGAATCATGTAACAAGGTTATTCTGAATTTTAAATTAATTTTTCTAACATAGCTGGTAATCCCTAAAATAAATTATAAGTGAAGTCTGATCTTCCCAAGGGGGTCTATTTCCTTTTAAATCCAATAAATGCATACTTGGTGAAGTGGGCAGTGTCCAGCACACGGTGTGGAGTGTCCTGGGTGTCCAGAGGCCCTTCTGACCTCCCCTACCCCTCTCCTCACGGGGCCTGATGATGAACATAGCTAGACTCCTACCTCTTCTTTCAGGAGAGGAAGTGGACTGGAGGCACAAATTCAGGGATCATGAGCATTCAGGCAGTTTGTAAAGCCATGAAGCTGGACAGCAGCAGGGGAGCCATGAAAGAGGAGAGGACCAAAATCAGAGCTGAGGAGATGGCTGGGGACACACAGCAAAGGAAGGGAGAGAAATGCCAGAGAAGGAAGAAGGGGGCCAAGAGGAGTCATGGGGAGTCATCCTGGACGGACCACAACAGAAAATCTCCTTATGAGATGTGACGCTGGGTTTGAAGGCCCCAAAGTGCACAGCACCCCACTTGGTTGACACACAGGACAGCAATGCAGTGCTAAACGTCATTCTGCTACACTATCTTCAAGTCAGACATAACACGTAATTTCCATACAGTGGCCCATGCAGTTAGACAGACATCTTTAACATTGTATTTTATTGACAATGGTACTCCAAATGTGCACTACACTCAAAGATTCCATACAGTTCTTCCCACAATCCTGTGAAGTGGGTGGGCGCACAAGACAGAGAAAAGTTCCCTGAGAGGCACCACACCCTGTTTAGCAGCTATGTTATGTCAAACATTGGAAGTGGAAGGTGTTACTTCTGAACCTGAAGCACAGCAGGTATTTACCAGGATAATTTTCTCCAAAAGGAAATCCTGAGATCAAGTTCACAGGAATGAAAGCTGGCTAAATACTCATATCCTGACTTCTACAACAAAATGTAAGTTAACCAACTTTAAATGTTTACCGTATTTCCAAGTATTAAAAAAAATCATATATGTCCTCTTTAAAAGAACACTGAGCACTGTATTCAGGTGGACAGAGAGTAAAGTATTAATGACTGCAGAATGCCTAGCTTGGTTTCTTACAGTACAGAGAATATAAGTACCAAATGTGTTAATCAAACCTGAAGCAGCATATAGTTAACAATGCCGCACACACTCACGTTTTCTCTCTCGGTGACATATCGAAGGATGAGCCCTAGGACCTCTGCTGCTGCAGCATAAACCTCTTTATATTTTACAAAGGACATATTACTGACCAAAGCTTGAAAGTACCTATAACAAATATAGAAAAAAATGCATAAGATAATCCTTTTCATTGTTGGACATAAGAGGGTAACAATTTTACTCCTCATGCTGTATCAATAGCCCAAATTGAGAAAATATGAAACCTAAACATAACCTAAATTATTTGTGTGAAAATACACATGAAAATGTACTTAGGGCTCTGACATCACATCCAGGAAGCACATGAAAGTCCAGAGTTCAGCCACCAGGAGCTGCGGTAGTTAAAACATGATGCATGATATTATAAACAGTGTTGTGGAAAATAGTTATTACCCAAGATTCTGACTTACTGACACCCCCTGAAAGCCACCTCCATGACAAGGGAAGGATGGTAAATGTTGAGAGAAATGCGCACAGCTCCGCTCCCCCAGATCTGATGGCACTGGTGGCTCTGTGAGCCTGTCACTGGGGGAAACCAAAGCTCAGAACAAGGGAACTATCCCCACTGCATCTGTGCTGAGCTACACACCTCTCTGTGATACGGGGTGCCTGGTGTACCTGGTGACAAGGAAGCTAACACAGGAGGACCAAACAGACAAGTGAGACATTTCAAAAAAATGGGGATGGGTTGGAAGGGACATGCTGAGATCTATAAAGGACCATGACAGGAACAGACTTCAAAATTCTGAAACAGGAAGACAATGAAGTGCCTACTTTGTGATGTGACAAAATTACCCTCCCCTTCACATGAGGGGCCGGCCTCCTGAGCCTGAAGCTCCCACGGCTGCAGCTGCCGCCTCCAAGCTCAGTGCTGGGCAGCACGAGGCCGGGCAGCCCTCGAGGGTTGTGACCCCATAACAAACAGTCTCACAGAGCTCATGTTGCTTTCAGGGGTAACCACTGAAAATATCAGTTTAGAAAATAAGAAAGAAAATACTGAGCACCTCTTATTTGCTAAAATGAACATGAAAAAATTACACTGATTTTGAAAAACTTAGCTTCCTCCTTCACTCTATAAACATATTTCTTCTCCCAAATTACCTCTACATCAACGACCTCAACTTTGGTAAGAGATGTTTAACATGGCTTCTGTTCCTTAAATTTATCAAAATTACACCTTACTCCAATCTGTCAATCCAATTCAGGTATACTTTTAAAAAATCTCAAAGCATACACCATGATACTCACTTTACATTCTCTATGCCACATTTCGGGTCATAGGGAGGCAAGTTATTGGCTATTACAATGCCTAATAATTGAATTCCTACTGAATTGTCTTTAGAATCAGGGTCTTTACTGGAAAATTTTTCAAATATTAACCTGAAACAAAAGTATAAAGGAAAAATATACATTATCATATAATAAAATAAAAAGGAAGAAAAATATAAAATTATCTATAGCTGATTTTCAGGATAAGGAATACTCGATCTTTTCCCACATCTGACACCTTTCTTGCTGAAATGAAACTCCCTTGTTCTCACCCAGGTTATTCTAACTTTGGAATATAAGCAGTTCTGTTTCTTATAATCAAATTATTTGCCCAAATTATCCTTTCATTGATAATTACATCTTTTGAAAGTTTTAGCTTGCCTCAGGCTGTACTAAAAGGAATCAAAGGGAAAAATCCCGCAGCCGGGCCGGCACAGTGAGCGCAGAGAGCACTCACACACCCACAGCAGGGAAGGCAAGAGGTGGAAGCCCCAGGGGGTGCCTGAGGCAATGACACTCCCAGAGATGCTGCTGACACCAAACTTTGGAAACTCTGATTTTACTTGTGGCATTATAACGGTGTACATATACATATCAAATTATATTACTCCTATCATTTTAAGTAAATTTCACTGTGCTCACCATTTACAACATGCTGTACTTTTAAAATTTCGAAACAGTATTACAAAATCGAATAAATTTATACCTGTAAGGGATCGATAAGCAATCCTTCCAGCATTCAACAAGGGTTTTTATAATTTCAAGGTTATGTCTAAACACAGCTCTTTTCTGATGAAAAACATTTTTCATTAGGAAATGAAGCAATCGATTTGCCAGTATTTCATCTTTAGGGACCCCCTAAAAAGGTATAGAAATCCCATATTAATATGTAGCATTCCATTCTAGAAAAGCATTTTTTAAGGCAAAACTCCATTTATAAAAGAAATCTGGCATCCTACTCAGACATGCAGCTATGCAGCTCCTGGTTAAAAACCCATGTGTCATTTTTCAGGTCCCACCACAGGCAATCGCAGACTCCCTGACAGCCTTGTGGGCAGCTGTCTCCCGACCAGACACATGCACAGAGGTCCAAGGGGGCTATAGTCACACACACGGGCCCCCCAGCTGACCCTGCTTTCACCCGTTTGCACACCTAGCCCTGGCCCCTTCATTCGAGGGTCTCTATCCTCTTTTGGACCCTCTGCTGAGACCTCCTTATGAGGGAGGAAGAGGGATGTGCTCTTTCCCACTCTGGTTCAACACCAGGCTTGTCCACCCGGCTCTCTGCCTCATACTCCCCTCAACCCCAGGCTCCCATAAAGCTGCTGTGGTCTTTACGCAGGTGTCCCTCAACAGCAAGACGACCTCACACTTGTGCAGACCTTGACCACGGTGCTGTCCCACTGAGGAGCTTGCAACCTCTGTTTACGTCTCACTCACACTACTGCCATGCACGTGAAAGGCTCCACTGGCCCTTTCACCTGGCTTACTGTGGCTTTAAGTAGCTGTTTCACACCCAGCAGTTCAGCTCTTTCGAGCTCAGCTGAGCTCCAGACATCAAAATCAATCTTTTCCAATGTTACCTAAGTTAAACTAAATGCTCTCTTAATTTTTTCATGTTATTAAGCAGATTACAAATTGTTTCATCACATTAAAACTAAACAGGAGAGGATTAAAGATGGCGGCATGAGAAGTGAGAGGATTCCTCCTACAACTGCATATAATACGAAAATATAACCAATACAACTACTCCTGAAAGAGCAACAGGAAAGAGGACTATACCACACTGCATACACCTGGAGACAAGAGCAGACCTCACAGAACAGGGTAACGTACTAAAGCTGTGGCCCAGCAGGACCCAAGCCCTTCCCCCACCCCAGCTCACCAGTGGGAAGAAGAGAAATGGAGCAGGTAGGGAGTGGAGACCTAGGACTGCTGAATACCTAACTCCGGAGATCTGCTCTGGGAGCATAAATCTACATCTCACGGTGCTTGCATAATACTATTGTAATTAGGGGATTGGAAATCTAAGACAGGCAGAATTCCTGGAGAGACTGAGATTCCAGCTGCTTATGGAAAGCAGGGATCCATATCTGCCTGCTCTGGGACAAAAGAAAGGCGGGCAGTCTGAAAGACTGCCTAACAAGGAAGCCCCTACCAAGAGGGCTGGTAAAGGGGCAAGGATTGCACAGAGCTTACTACTCAGGAGAAAGGACAGGCAGACAAAATTGTCCAAGTGCACTCTGCCCAGCAAGTAGGGAGCTTTCATGATCTTTGGTGCTCCACCTCGCTGACTGCCTACACAGCTCCAAGAAACCCCTCCGTGATAGGCAGCCTACTGCGCCTTTCTCCTGGCCAGCCCTACCTGGCTCGCAAACAGGCAAACCCTATCTTGTTGTTAGGCCAGCCAGAGGGAAGATCTGTCTACAGCAACTACAAATGCAAAGCATAGAGGCTTATACCTGTGTGCTCGGCCCACTGGCTCAGGCAGTGGAGACAGGCATAGCTGCCAGGAAGCAGGAAACAGTTCTTTACTCCCCCGACACCAAAACCACTCCCCTGTGACCCCTGACATTGCTTTAGGGGCTTAGCAGCTCCAGAGTGTACAGCTTCTGGGCACTAGAGGATGCCATACATAAATATGAAACACCAAAGGAACCTGGTTCAGAGTAAAATTATTAATATAATTCCTGAGAAAGATTTAAATGGTATCGGCCTCATGACTCACCCTGAAAGGGAGTTCAAAATAAAAATTATTAACATGCTAATGGATGTATGGAAAGACATTCAAGAACTCAGGAATGAATTCTGGTCGGAGATCCAATTGTTGAAGAGTAAAATGGAGGATATTAAAAGTAGATTGGATATGGTGGAGGAGACAATAAATGAAACAGAAACCAGAGAAGAGGAATACAAAAAAGCTGAGGCACAGAGAGAAAAAAGAATCTCTCAGAATGAAAGAATATTGAGAGAACTGTGTGACTAATGCAAATGGAACAATATTCACATTATAGTGGTACCAGAAGAATAAGAGGGAGAAAAAGGGATAGAAAGTGTCTTTGAGGAGGTAATTGCTGAAAACTTCTCCAATCTTGGGAAGGAGACAGTCTCTCAGGCCATGGAGGTGCACAGATCTCCCAACACAAGGCACCCAAGGAAGACAACACCAAGACATATAGTAATTAAAATGGCAAAGATCAAGGATAAGGACAGACTATTAAATAGAGCCAGAGAGAGAAATAAGATCACATACAAAGGAAAACCCATCAGGCTATCATAAGACTTCTCAACAGAAACAGTACAGGCCAGGAGTGGCATGATATATTTAATGCAATGAAGCAGAAGGGCCTTGAACCAATATTATTTTATCCAGCAAGATTATCATTTAAATTTGAAAGAGGGATTAAACAATTCCCAGATAAACAAAAGCTGAGAGAATTTACCTCCCACAAGCAATCTCTACAGTGTATTTTGGAGGGACTGCTATAGATGGAAGTGTTCCTATGGTTTTATAGCTGTCACCATGGGTAATAAAACCACACTAAAGAAACTAGAACAGCTAATTACTAAGCAAATGCAAAATTAAATTAACTATCCCCAATGTCAATCAAGGGATAGACAAAGAGTACAGAATATGATACCTGATACATAAAGAGTGGAGGAGAGAGAAAAAGGAGGAGAGAAAAAAAAGAACCTTTAGACTATGTTCGTAATATCACATAGAGTTAGGTTGGACTCTTAGATAGTAGGGAAGTTAACCTTGAACCTTTTGTAACCACGAATCTAAAGCCTGCAATGGCAATAAGTACATACCAATCAATAATCACCCTAAATGTAAATGGACTGAATGCAATAATCAAAAGACATGGAGTCACTGAATGGATAAAAAAACAAGACCCATCTATATGTTGCCTACAAGAGACTCACTTCAAACCCAAAGACATACACAGACTAAAAGGGAAGGGATGGAAAAAGATATTTCATGCAACTAATAGGGAGAAAAAAAGCAGGAGTTGCAGTACTTGTATGAGACAAAATAGACTTCAAAACAAAGAAAGTCACAAGAGACAAAGAAGGACATTACATAATGATAGAAGGGTCAATCCATAAGAAGATATAACCATTATAAACATCTATGCACCCAACACAGGAGAACCTACATATGTGAAACAAATACTAACAGAATTAAAAGGAGAAATAGAATGCAATGCATTCATTCTAGGTGACTTCAACACACCACTCACTCTGAAGGACAGATCAACCAAACAGAAAATAAGTAAGGAGACAGAGGCACAGAACAACACAATAGAACAGATGGACCTAACAGACATCTACAGAACTCTGCACCCAAAAGCAGCAGAATACACATTCTTCTCAAGTGCACATGGAACATTCAAGAATAGATCATATGCAAGGCCACAAAAAGAGACTCGGTAAATTCAAAAAGACTGAAATGGTACAAACCAGTTTCTCAGACCACAAAGGAATGAAACTAGAAATAAATTACACAAATAAAATGAAAAATCCCACAAACACATGGAAGCTTCACAACATGCTCCGAAATAACTAATGGATCAATGACCAAATAAAAACAGAGATCAAGCAATATATGGAGACAAATGACAATAATAATTAAACAACACAAAATCTGTGGGATGGAGTGAAGGCCATGTTAAGAGGAAAGTATATTGCAATACAGGCCTACCTCAGGAAAGAAAAACAATACCATATGAGCAGTCTAAACTCAGAATTAATGAAACTAGAAAAAGAAGAACAAATGAGACTCAAAGTCAGTAGAAGGAGGGACATAATAAAGATTAGAGCAGAAATAAATAAAATCAAGAAGAATAAGACAATAGAAAGGATTAACGAAAGCAAGAGCTGGTTCTTCGAGAAAATAAACAAAATAGATAAACCCCTAGCCAGACTTATCAAGAAAAAAGAGAGTCTACTCACATAAACAGAATCAGAAATGAGAAAGGAAAAATCACTACGGACACCACAGAAATACAAAGAACTACTAGAGAATATTATGAAAAATTAAATGCTAACAAACTGGATAACCTAGAAGAAATGGGCAGCTTTCTAGAAAAATACAACCTTTCAAGACTGACCCAGAAAAAAAACAGAAAATCTCAACAGACCAATCACCACCAATGAAATTGAACTGGTAATCAAAAACCTACCTAAGAACAAACCACCTGGACCAGATGGCTTCACCGCCGAATTTTATCAAACATTTAGTGAAGACCTAACACCCATCCTCCTTAAAGTTTTCCAAAGAGTAGAAGAAGAGGGAATACTTCCAAACTCATTCTATGAGGCCAGCATCACTCTAATACCAAAACCAGGCAAAGACACCACAAAAAAAGAAAACTACAGACCAATATCCCTGATGAACATAGATGCAAAAATATTCAAAAAAATATTAGCAAACCAAATTAAAAAATACATGAAAAAGATCATCAGTCATGTTCATGTAAGATTTATTCCAGGGATGCAAGGATGGTACAACATTTGAAAATCCATAAACATCAACCACCACATCAACAAAAAATACAAAACCCACATGATCATCTCCATAGATGCTGAAAAAGCATTTGACAAAATTCAACGTCCATTCATGATAAAAACTCACAACAAAATGGATATAGAGGGCAAGAACCTCAACATAATAAAGGCCACATATGACAAACCCACAGCCAACATTATACTTAACAGCGAGAATCTGAAAGCTTTTCCTTTACGATCGGCAACAGACAAGGATACCCACCCTCTCCACTTCTATTCAACATAGTACTGGCGGTCCTAGCCACAGCAATCAGACAACACAAAGAAATAAAATGCATCCAGATTGGCAAGGAAGAAGTTAACCTGTCCCTGTTCACAGATGACATGATATTGTACATAAAATACCCTAAAGGATCCACTCCAAAACTACTAGATCCAATACGTAAATTCAGCAAAGTTGCGGGATACAAAATTAATACGCAGAAATCTGTGGCATTCCTATATACTAACAATGAACTAGCAGAGAGAGAAGTCAGGAAAACAATTCCATTCACAGTTGCATCAAAAAGAATAAAATACCTAGGAATAAACCTAACCAAGGAATTGAAAGACCTATACTCTGACAACAACAAGACACTCATGAAAGAAATTAAAGAAGATACCAATAAATGGAAACACATCCCATGCTCATGAATAGGAAGAATTAATATTGTCAAAATGGCCATCCTGCTTAAAGCAATCTACAAATTCAACGCAATCCCTATCAAACTACCAAGAGCTTTCTTCAATGAACTGGAACAAATAATTCTAAAATTCATATGGAACCACAAAAGACCCCGAATAGCCAAAGCAATCCTGAGAAGGAAGAATAAAGCTGGGGGCATTATGCTCCCCAACTTCAAGCTCTTCTATAAAATCACAGTACTCAAGACAATTTTATACTGGCAGAAGAACAGACCCATAGACCAATGGAACAGACTAGAGAGCCCTGATATAAACACAACCATATATGGTCAATTAATATATGATAAAGGAGCCATGGACATACAATGGGGAAATGACAGCCTCTTCAACAGGTGGTGTTGGCAAAACTGGACAGCTACATGCAAGAGAATGAAACTGGATTATTGTTTAACTCCATACACAAAAGTAAACTTGAAACGGATCAAGGACCTGAATGTAAGTCATGAAACCATAAAACTCTTAGAAGACAACACAAGCAAAAATCTCCTGAATATAAGCATGAACAACTTCTTCCTGAAGGCATCTCCTTGAGCAAGGGAAACAAAAGCAAAAATGAACTCATGGGACTACATCAAACTAAAAAGTTTCTGTACAGCAAAGGACACCATCAACAGAACAAAAAGGCATCCTACAGTATGGAAGAATATATTTGTAAATGACATATCCGACAAGGGGTTAATGTCCAAAATATATAAAGAACTTACACACTTCAACACACAAAAAGCAAATAAGTCAATTAAAAAATGGGCAGAGGATATGAAAAGACAGTTCTGCAAAGAAGAAATTCAGATGGCCAATAGACACATGAAAAGATGCTCCACATCACTAATCATCAGGGAAATGCAAATTAAAACCACAATGATATATGATCTCACACCAGTGAGGATGGCCAGCATAGAAAAGACTAAGAAGAACAAATGCTAGTGAGTATGCAGAGAAAGGGGAACCCTCCTACACTGCTGGTAGGAATGTAAGCTAGTTCAACCATTGTGGAAAGCAATATGGAGGTTCCTCAAAAAACTAAAAATACAAATACCATTTGACTCGGGAATCCCACTCCTTGGAATCCACCCAAAGAAATCAACTTCTCAGATTCAAAAAGACATATATGCACCCCTATGTTTCTCACAGCACTTTTTACAATAGCCAAGATATGGAAGCAACCTAAGTGTCCATCAGAAGATGAATGGATAAAGAAAATGTGGTACATATACGCAATGGAACACTACTCAGCCATAAGAAGGAAACAAATCCTGCCATTTGCAACAACATGGATGGAGCTGGAGGATATTATGCTCAGTGAAATAAGCCAGGTGGAGAAAGACAAGTGCCAAATGATTTCCCTCATTTGTGGAGTATAATAACAAAGCAAAACTGAAGGAACAAAATAGCAGCAGACTCAGAGACTCCAAGAACTAGTGGTTACCAAAGGGGAGGGGTGTGGGCGGGTGGGTGGAGAGGGTGGGAGAAGGGGATTGAGGAATATTTTGTTTAGTACACATGGTGTGGGGCATCACGGGGAAAACAGTGTAGCACAGAGAAGGCAAACAGTGAATCTGTGGCATCTTACTACACCCAAGGACAGTGACTGCATTGGCGTATGGGTGGGGACTTGATAATATGGGTAAATGTACTAACCACATTGTTTTTTCATGTGAAACCTTCATAAGAGTGTATATTAATAATACCTTAATAAAAAAATAAAAATAAAAAAATAAAACTGAACAATCTAAATTTGATTCACTGTGAAATTAGGTTGGCATGTCCAGACACAAACACATAAAAGCTGACTTACATGTGTAAAGACAGCGTCCATATGTACGTATGTTATGTTTAATAAGGACTGTCCCAGGACACCCTCCTATGAAAACTCATGTACATTATTGGTGCTAATGTTTTTAAATGAAAGCCTCTTCCTCCAACCCCCAATGAGTTTATACATGGAGGCCATAAGCTGGCTTCAGCATAGCATAGTGCCACTCATGTGGCAGTCACTTTTTAGCAATCTGAACCATTACAGATCACAGCCAATATGGGCATAAGGTGGCAAAATAAATGGCAAAAAATCTAGGGACCTGAGTCCCAGCAGAAGTTTTCAGAATGTCACATTTAGGGTCTGCTGACCCGTACTTCACAATACTTTTAATAAATCAATTTTATATCTTCCAAACTCTTAACATATAAAAGCAAGATCAAATTAAAATAAAACATTGAGAACTGAAAAATAAAAGGAGTGTTAGAGGAATTATCAGAAACAGGTAAAAGAAACAACTGAAGCAGGATGAGGCCATTTAGCATAGCAGCACCTCAGGTATCACAATTACTGCTAATTAATGACTGTATGTCAGTAAGAGGAGCTTGAAGGATTTGTCACATGCTCTAACGTGCCAGTAAAGGACTGATTATTACTGTACAGAAGATAGGTGCTTCCTTACTATAGGAGCAGCTAATCCCGTCCAGGAAAGAACTGTCACCACTATCTCAATCACCAGATAGTGAATCCCTTCTCCTCCATTGTTCTCAGAAACCACCAGTTGCAGCAAGGGGCTGAGCCAGGACTTTGCATAAGGGTGGAAGACCTAGAAGAGAATTGAGAAGTCAAATCAAAGAATTATTTTGAAAAACCAAAATATTAATTCAGAAACATATCTTCCATCAGCCAAAATTTTATGAGTTAACCTAAATCCAAAACAGATGTAAATTCCAACAATTATCCTGTTTAATCATATCAGATTCTCTGTTGAATTTTCTCCTCATGGGCCCCTACAACCACAGTTCAATTGGAAATGGACTTACTATTCATCTTTCTTGGCTTAAAACCTTTCTGATATAACTCTTCTTGTAGAAACCAAGATGGTAGCATGTTACATCAACTCTGTCCCAAATGAATAATATGCAATTCTAGAGAATTCTACTTTTATTTTATGCTTAGGGTATAAGAAAAATGAGAATAGAAATATTAAGTTAAGTGCATGTGGTTAATTTTTTTTCATTTCTTCCTATATTATCAAAGTCATTGTATTATAGACTTCAGATGCCCAGGATCTCTGAAATCTAAATAAAATGTAACCATATACTAAATTCCATTTGTTTTAGAAATTGCAATAGAATGTTATTTTGATGCCAAAGAACAAATGAAAGTATAATTCAAACTATCTTGTTAACCTTCACCACTTCCTTTTTTTTCCAATTGCGTTTCTCAGCGATTTCTCATCTGTTCTCACAGCTTAAATATGTGTGGTCTCAAATCTGTTTTGTTTATGCACCTCACAAATAATAAAAGTATGAACACTCTCCATGTATGTCTATTGGTATATTTATAAATTATGAATACAAATTTCATTACTATATTAACTACAGATGGTCCCTGACTTACACAATGAATTTCCAGTTTATGGTGGTATGAAAGCAATATATATTCAGTAGAAACTGTACTTCAAATGTTGACCTATCCCCAGGCTAGTAATATGCAATTTGATCCTCCCTAGTGGTGCTGGCAAGGTGGCAAACTGCAGCTCCCAGTCGGCCCCGTGAACGTGAAGGTGAACCCCTGCCACACTGATGACCATTCTGCACCCACACAGCTGTTCTGTTTTCACTTTCAGTACAGTGTTCAGTAAGTTACATGGGATATTCAACACTTTACTATAAAATAGGCTTCGCATTAGATGATTTTGCCCAACTCTTGATTAATGTTAAGTGTTCTCAGCACATTCAAGGTAGGCCAGGTTAAGCTATGATGTGTGGTAGATTTGGTATATAAATGCATTTTCAACTCATAACATTTTCAGCTTATAATGGGTTTACTGGGATGTGACCCCATCCATAAGTTGAGGAAGATCTAAATAAAAAATAGATAAATATATTGAAATTGAAAAAGTAATGTAAATCTAAGTTTGATCTTTTCTTCCGTAGGACAATGGGAGTGTCCTGAACAACCCCTTTTGGAAACCACCACCTGGATCACTCCTGAGCTCCAGGGACATCACAGAGGTTCCTCACACACACACGTTTAAGCATGTTCAGCATGCCTGTCAACCTCCCTCCCCACAACTAGCCCACCAAAAAACATCCAGAACACCAGGACATCAGTTCTTTTGCTAGCCATCAAGTCAGCACTTACAGGAATGAGAACTTGAAATCTTGTGTGACCCCAGTGTTTGGGGGTTGAACCCTGCCAAAGGATGTTCAAATCTTAACTCCCAGTACCTGTAAATGTGACCTTATTTAGAAACAGGGTCTTTGAAGATTATCAAATCAAGACAGGTCATTATTGTGGGCTCTAATCCAATGACAGAGTCCTTATTAAAAGAGGAAATTGAAATTTGTACATTTGAGACAGATGCAGAGAGGAAGACAATGTGAAAACTTGTGGAGAGCACCACCTACATGCTGAGAAGGGCCCGAGGCTGCCATACGCTGGGAAAGAGGCCTGGAGCAGATTCTCCCTCAGCCCTCAGAAGAAACCCACCCTGCCCACACCCTGACCTTGGACTTCTGGCTTTCAAAACCATAAGAAAATAAGTGTCTGCTGTTTAAGCCATGTTTATGGAAGCTTTGTTATGGTGGTCCCAGGAGTTAAAAGTCAGTCATGACCTGAAGAACACAGGCCCTGCCGTAGCCCAGTTCAGCCCAGTCAACCACCTCCAAAGCCTGATGGCCTTTGGCTCACAACTACAGTGCTGCCGAGGACTTTCTATGGGGCAAGGTATGTCCTGTCATTCCACCTAGCACCCTTCAGTGGATCCCTACCACTCAACAAATGAGCTGGACCCTTTTCATGAACCCTGATGGCCTGGCCCTATCACCTGCCCTGTGGACACATGGCCATGCCCTCACACGCCCAGGGTCTATGCTGTTGGGGCAGGCAGGCTTGGCTCTCCAGGGCCACCTCTGCTAACACCGCTCATTCTATGCAGAACCTAAAACTTGCACCACACCGTACAACACTTAGCTCAAGGGCTCTCTCGAAAATCTCTTGATTCCCACTGCTGGAAGAGACACCTCCAACACGGTGTGATACACAGAGCAACCAATGAACACAGCAACTCTTTTTCTAAAAGAGTCAGCTATTTTTCACATAGAGTTAACAGGAGTATTTGTACCACTTTCTCTGCTACTATTAACCAAGAAGGTTGGTAGCCAGAAGAAAGTTGCCAACATAAGACACTTTATATGAAGATCACTACTAACTCAATGCAAGTTAACTTCCATGTTTTAAAAGAAAATAAAAGAATGACATTAAACAAATTATAAATATGGCTGACTGATACAGAACAAAATGTCATGCTCTGTTCCTTTGCATCTTTCTGTGGATTTTAAGTAGATGCATGTAATTGCATAGAATTTTAAAAGAAATAATAAATTACTTACTTCTTCTGTATTAATAACAAGCTTGGCTATGAAAAGACGGATATTTAATGGTACCAATGGATTTCCTAGTTTGTCATGAAGAAATTTCATCCAAAGAGGAAGACTTCTTGGCTCTGAACCCTGAAATGACACACTGAAAATTAACTCAAGAAGTGGAATAAAATAACTTCATATTTTGATATTATGAGATAACAGTGACAAAGTAAGACAGGAGCAACAAAAAACCATGTTTATTTGCTATGGAATTTGGTCGAGTCTTTAATATGAAAAGTTCATTATTAACATGATACCAATGAATAGTGGTGAGACAATACGAGACAGGCAGGAGAAAGACCTCTTCTCCAGGAGGTAGAATCCGATTTCTCTGCATGTGCTTGATCAGGGCTGTCATGGTTGCCATACATTCATGTTGATTGAGTTCGTCCATCTCTAACTCCAGGATATCATCTTGGATCATGGCATCTTTATGTTCCTAGGGAGAGGAAAGACACCAGTGATGCAGAGCACACTGTTCAAGTTGCAGGGTGTTTGCCATTCTGACTTTTATGGGAAAAAATCATCAAACACACTCAGGTAACAATGATTAATTTGGTAATAATATCAGATACACTTGGCATAAAACAACTAAAAAATAATAGGACCTTTGTGGAAGGGAAAAGATGGTGGTGTGAGAAGTGTGGCGGAAATCTCCTCCTAAAACCACATATATTTTGAAAATACAGCAAATACAACTATTCCTAAAAGAGTGACCACAAGTAAGAGTACATCAGCCAGTCTACATTTGAGAGAAGTGAACATCTCACGGAAAAGGGTAAAGTAAAAAGCAGTAACCGGCGGAACCCAAGCACTCTCCCCACCCCAGCTCACCAGCGGGAGGAAGAGAATCAGTGGGAGGGAGTGGAAGCACAGGGCTGCTAAATACCCAGCCCTAGAAATCTGCCCTAGGAGCACAGACCACATTGCGTGGTGCTCTGGAGATTAGAGGGGCTGAAAACCAAAGTCACAGAATAAGACTGTGAACAGGTTCCCACAACCGGCTGCCCTGTAGCAAAAGAAAAGCAGGTGCTTTAAGAGACTTCTCAAAAGTCATTAGTCTGCTAAAGAGGCAAGAGTCTAGGAAAAGGAACAGGTGGACAAAATAGTCACAGCACACTCAGCCCAGCAGTTTGGGAACTTTCAGGAGCTTCAGGCACCCTATTCCCCTGGTTGGCAATGCAGCCCGAGACCCCTCACCGTGATAAGCAGCCTGTTCCTCCTTCCTCCCCGCTGGCACCTGTGCACAAACCCGCTGTCCCTGCCATTGCTGCAGACCAGCTGGTGGGCAGCCCCACCTACAACAACTACACAACTTAACGCAGAGGCTTCTCCCTGCACACGGCTAACCGGCCCAGACAGCGGAGACAGGCATGGCAACCGAGAAGCATGAAAGAGCTTTGCTCTCCCTGCAAATACCCACACCATTCACCTACAAGCCCCGTCATCGCCCTAGGCCATGCCAAGGACTTACCCGCCCATGGCAGGTTAAGGGATTAACTGAGAGGCTGCTCCCTATGGGCAGTTGACCAGCACAGACAGCAGAGACAGGCACTGTGACCGGAAAGCACAAAAGGGCTTTGTCCTTGTGACAGAACCTGGGCTACTCGCCTGCGAGCTCCGCTATAGCCCTACACCATCCTGAGGGCCGCTCCGCCCACAGCAGCTTAGGGGATTAACCCAGAGGCCGCTCCCTGCATGCAGTTAACCACACAGAAAACGGAGACAGGCACTGCAACTGGGAAGCAGGAAGGGACTTTATTCTCCCAGCTGATACCCACACTACTCGCATGCAACCACTCCCATCACTCCAGGACTATGAAAAGGCAGAAGAACCTTGTTAAATCCAAAATCCCTCAAACACCAGAAAGAGGGCTCAATGAGACTGAAATCACCAATCTTCCCAAAAAAGAATTCAAAATAAAAGTCATGAGCATGTTAATGGACCTACGAATTAACGAGGGAAATAACTGAAATAACACAAACAATGGAGGGATTTAAAAGCAGATTAGATGAGATACAGGAGATAGTAAATAGAATAGAAATTTGAGAACAGGAATACAGAGAAGCTGAGGTGGAAAGAGAAAAAAGGACCTCTGGGAATGAAACAATTAAGAGAACTGTGTGACCAATCCAAATAGAACAATATTTGCATTATAGGGGTAGCAGAAGAAGACAAGAGAGAAAAAGGGATAGAAAGTGTCTTTGAAGAAATAATTGCTGAAAACTTCCTCAAGCTGGGGAAGGAAACAGTCTTTCAGGCCATGGAAGTCTACAGATCTCCCAACACAAGGGATCCAAGAGGGACAACACCAAGACATATAATAATTAAAATGGCAAAGATCAATGACAAGGAAAAAGTATTAAAGGCAGCCAGAGAGAGAAAAAAGATCATCTACAAAGGAAAATCCATCATGTTACCATAAGACTTTTCAGCAGAAACCTTACAGGTCAGAGGGAGTGGCATGATATATTCAATGCAATGAAACAGAAGGGCCTTGAACCAAAAATACTCTACCCAGCAAGATTAACATTTAAATTTGAGGGAGGGATTAAACAATTCCCAGATAAGCAAAAGTTGAGGGAATTTACCTCCCACAAACCATCTCTACAGTGTATTCTAAAGGGACGGCTCCAGATGGAAGTGTACCTAAGGCTACATAGGCATCACCAGAGAAAATAAAACCACACCAAAGGAAGTAGAAGTAGACCAAGTAAATACTTAGCAAATGCAAAATTAAGTCAGCTACCCACAAAGTCACTCAAGGGATACACAAAGAGCACAGAATATGACAACTAACACATAAAGAGTGGAGGAGGAGGAAAAAGAAGGTAGAGAAAAAAGAATCTTCAGACTATGTTTATAATAGCATAATAAGTGAGTTAAGGTAGACTGCTAGATAATAAAGAAGCTGCCCTTGAACCTTTGGTAACCACGAATACAAAGCCTGCAATGGCAACAGTACATATCTATCGATATTCACCATAAATGTAAATGGACCGAATGCACCAATCAAAAGACAAAGAGTAATACAATGTATAAAAAAGCAAGACCCATCTATATGCTCCCTACAAGAGACTCACTTCAAACCCAGAGACATACACAGACTAAAACTGAAGGGATGGAAAACAATATTTCTTACAAACAATGGGAAAAAAAGCAGGAGCTGCAATACTTGTATCAGACAAAATAAACTTCAAAACAAAGAAAATAACAAGAGAAAGAAGGACATTATATACTGGTAAAGGGAAACCCTGAATAGCCAAAGCAATCCTGAGGAGGAAGAATAAAGCTGGGGGATTATGCTCTCCAACTTCAATCTCTACTACAAAGCCACTGTAATCAAGACAATTTGGTACTGGCACAAGAACAGACCCATAGACCAATGGAACAGACTAGAGAGCCCTGATATAAACACAACCATATATGGTCAATTAATATATGATAAAGGAGCCATGGACATACAATGGGAAATGACAGCCTCTTCAACAGCTGGTGCTGTCAAAACTGGACAGTTACATGCAAGAGAATGAAACTGGATTATTGTTTAACCCCATACACAAAAGTAAACTCGAAATGGATCAAGGACCTGAATGTAAGTCATGAAACCATAAAACTCTTAGAAGACAACATAGGCAAAAATCTCCTGAATATAAGCATGAGCAACTTCTTCCTGAACGCATCTCCTCGAGCAAGGGAAACAAAAGCAAAAATGAACTCATGGGACTACATCAAACTAAAAAGTTTCTGTACAGCAAAGGACACCATCAACAGAACAAAAAGGAATATATTTGTAAATGACATATCCGACAAGGGGTTAACATACAAAATATGTAAAGAACATACACGCCTCAACACCCAAAAAGCAAATGACCTGATTAAAAAATGGGCAGAGGATATGAAGAGACAGTTCTCCAAAGAAGAAATTCAGATGGCCAACAGACACATGAAAAGATCCTTCACATCACTAATCAAGAGGAAAATGCAAATTAAAACCACATGAGATATCACCTCACACCAGTAAGGATGGCCAGCATCCAAAAGACTAAAAACAACAAATGCTGGCAAAGTTGTAGAGAAAGGGGAACCCTCCTACACTGCTGGTGGGAATGTAAGCCAGTTCAACCATTGTGGAAAGCAATATGGAGGTTCCTCAAAAAACTAAAACTACAAATACCATTTGACCCGGGAATCCCACTCCTTGGAATTTACCCAAAGAATACAACTTCTCAGATTCAAAACGACATATGCACCCCTATGTTTATCACAGCACTTTTTACAATAGCCAGGATATGGAAGCAACCTAAGTGTCCATCAGTAGATGAGTGGATAAAGAAGAGGTGGTACATATACACAATGGGATACTATTCAGCCATAAGAAAGAAACAAATCCTACCATTTGCAAAAACATGGATGGAGGCTGGAGTGTATTATGCTCAGTGAAATAAGCCAGGTGGAGAAAGACAAGTGCCAAATGATTTCCCTCATTTGTGGAGTATAACAACAAAGCAAAACTGAAGGAACAAAATAGCAGCAGACTCAGAGACTCCAAGAAGGAACTAGTGGTTACCAAAGGGGAAGGTTGTGGGAGGATGGGTGGGGAGGGAGGGAGAAGGGGATTGAGGGGTATTATGTTTAGTACACATGCTGTGGGGGATCATGGGGAAAACAGTGTAGCACAGAGAAGGCAAATAGTGAATCTGTGGCATGTTACTATACCCAAGGACAGTGACTGCATTGGGGTATGGGTGGGGACTTGATAACATGGGTAAATGTACTACCACATTGTTTTTTCATGTGAAACTTTCATAAGAGTGAATATCAATAATCCCTTAATTAAAAAAATGATAAATGGGTGTGTCCAGCAAGAGAATATAACCATTATAAATATCTCTGCATCCAACACAGGAGCACTTACATATGTGAAACAAATACTAACAGAATTGAAGGCGGAAACAGAATGCAATGCATTCATTTTAGGAGACTTTAACACACCACTCACTCAACGGACACATCCACCAGACAGAAAATAAGTAAGGACACAGAGACACTGAACACCACATTAGAACAGATGAACCTAACAGACATCTATAGAACACTCCACCCAAAAGCAACAGGATACACATTCTTCTCAAGTGTACATGTAACATTTTCAAGAACAGATCACATACTCTGCCACAAAAAGAGCCTCAGCCAATTCAAAAAGATTGAAATTGTACCAACCACCTTCTCAGATCACAAAGGTATAAAACTAGAAATAAATTGTACAAAGAAAACAAAAAGGCTCACAAACACATGGAGACGTAACAACATGCTCGTAAATAATCAGTGGATCAATGACCAAATTAATACAGAGATCAAGCAATATATGGAGACAAAAGAAAACAACAGCATAGCGCCCCAACTTCTGTGGGACGCAGCAAAGGCAGTTCCAGGAGGAAAGTATATAGCAATCCTGGCCTATTTAAAGGAGGAAGAACCATTCTAAATTAACAGTCTAAATTCACAATTATTGAAATGGGAAAAAGAAGAACAAACTAGCCCCAAAGTCAGTAGAAGGAAGTACACAATAAAGATCAGAGAAGAAATAAATAAAAGTGAGAAGAGTAAAACATTAGCAAAAAATTAATGAAACCAAGAGCTGGTTCTTTGAGAAAATAAACAAAATAGATAAATCCCTAGCCAGACTCATCAAGAAAAAAGAGAATCAACACATAAACAGAATCAGAAATAAGAAAGGAAAAATCACTATGGACACCACAGAAATACAAAGAATTATTAGAGAATACTATAAACATTATATGCTGAAAAACTGGATAACTTAGAAGAAATGGACAACTTTCTAGAAAAATACAACCTTCCAAGACTGACCCAGGAAGAAAGAGAAAATATGAATAGACCAATTACCAGCAGTGAAATTGAATCGGTAATCAGAAAAGTACCCAAGAACAAAAGCCCTGGCCCAGATGGGCTGACCGCTGAATTTTATCAGACATTTAGAGAAGACAATACCCATTTCCTTAAAGTTTTCCAAAAACCAGAGGAGGGAATACTTCCAAAATCAGTCTATGAAGCCAGCATCACTCTAATACCAAAACCAGGCAAAGACACCACAAAAAAAGAAAATTACAGACCAATATCCCTGATGAACATAGATGCAAAAATACTCAATAAAATATTAGCAAACCAAATCCAAAAATACATCAAGAGGATCAGACATCATAATAAGTGGGATTCATCCTAGGGGATGTTACAACATTTGAAAATCCATCAACATCATCCACTATATCAATAAAAAGGACAAAAATCACATGATCACCTCCATAGATGCTGAAAAAGCATTTATCCAAATTCAACACCCATTCATGATAACTACCCCCAACAAAATGTGTATAGAGGGCAAGTACCTCAACATAATAAAGGCCATATGTGACAAAACCTCAGTCAACAGCATGTTTAACAGTGAAAACCTGAAAGCTTTCCTCTAAGATCGGGAACAAGACAAGGATGCCCACTCTCCCCGCTTTTATTTAAGATAGTACTGGAGGTCCTAGCCATGGCAATCAGACAACACAAAGAAATAAAAGGCATCCAGATTGGTAAGGAAGAAGCCAAACTGTCACTGTTTGCAGATGACATGATATTGTACATAAAAAACCCCAAAGAATCCACTCCAAAACTACTAGAATTAATATCTGAATTCAGCAAAATTTCAGGATTATTTATAAAATAAATACACAGAACAAGGATGGTACAACATTCGAAAATCCATCAACATCATCCACCACATCAATAAAAAGAATAACAAAAACCACATGATCATCTCCATAGATGCTGAAAAAGCATTTGACAAAATTCAGCATCCATTCATGATTAAAACTCTCAACAAAATGGATATAGTGGGCAAGTACCTCAAAATAATAAAGGCCATATATGACAAACCCACAGCTAACATCATACTTAACAGTGAGAAGCTAAAATCTTTTCATCTAAGATTGGGAAGAAGACAGGGATGCCCACTCTCTCCACTGTTATTCAACATAGTACTAGAGGTCCTAGCCACGGCAATCAGACAAAACAAAGACATACAAGGCATCCAGATTGGTAAAGAAGTCAAACTGTCACTATTTGTAGATGACATGATATTGTACATAAAAAACCCTAAAGACTCCACTCCAAAACTACTAGAACTAATATCCGAATTCAGTAAAGCTGCAGGATATAAAATTAACACACAGAAATCTGTTGCTTTCCTATACACTACTGATGAACTAACAGAAAGAGAAACCAGAAAAACAATTCCATTCACAATTGCATCAAATGGAATAAAATACCTAGGAATAAACCTAACGAAGGAAGTGAAAGACCTGTACTCTGAAAACTACAAGACACTCCTGAGAGAAATTAAAGAGGACGATAAGAAATGGAAATGCATCCCATGCTCTTGGCTAGGAAGAATAAATATTGTCAAAATGGCTATACTACCTAAAGCAATCTACAGATTCAATGCAATCCTGATCAAAATACCAAGAGCATTCTTCAATGAACTGGAAAAAATAATTCTAAAATTCATATGGAACCACAAAAGACCCCGAATAACCAAAGCAATCCTGAGATGGAGGAATAAAACAGGAATAAAAATTCCCTGACTTCAAGCTCTACTACAAAGCCACAGTAATCAAGACTATTTGGTATTGGCACAAAAACAGACCCACAGACCAGTGGAATAGAATCGAAAATCCAAACATCAACCCAAACATATACAGTCAATTAATATTTGATAAGGGAGCCTTGGATATACATTGGGGAGATGACAGCCTCTTCAGCAGCTGGTGTTGGAAAAACTGGACAGCTACATATAAGAGAATGAAACTGGACTACTGTCTAACCCCATACACAAAGGTAAACTCAAGGTGGATCAAAGACCTGAATGTAAGTCATGAAACCATAAAACTCTTAGAAAAAAACATAGGCAAAAATCTCTTGGACATAAACATGAGCACTTCTTCATGAACATATCTCCCCGGGCAAGGGAAACAAAAGCAAAAATGAACAAGTGGGACTATATCAAGCTGAAAAGCTTCTGTACAGCAAAGGACACCATCAGTAGAACAAAAAGACACCCCACAGTATGGGAGAATATATTCATAAATGACGTATCCGATAAGGGGTTGACATCCAAAATATATAAAGAATTCACGCACCTTAACAAACAAAAGGCAAATAATCCAATTAAGAAACGGGCAGAGGACATGAATAGACACTTCTCCAAAGAAGAAATTCAGATGGCCAACAGGCACATGAAAAGATGCTCCAGGTCGCTAATCAAAAGAGAAATGCAGATTAAAACCACAGTGAGATATCAACTCACACCAGTGAGGATGGCCAACATCCAAAACACAAGCAACAACAAATGTTGGCGAGGATGTGGAGAAAAGGGAACCCTCCTACACTGCTGGTACGACTGCAAATTAGTTCAACCATTGTGGAAAGCAGTATGGAGGTTCCTCAAAAAAACTCAAAATAGAAATACCATTTGACCCAGGAATTCCACTCCTAGGAATTTACCCTAAGAATGCAGCAGCCCAATTTGAAAAGGACAGATGCACCCCTATGTTTATTGCAGCACTATTTACAATAGCCAAGAAATGGAAGCAACCTAAGTGTCCA
>JAVSCE010012182.1:0-25490 GCA_032199065.1 Smutsia gigantea
AATGCCCTCCAGGGGCTCCTGTATGCATGCAGCTATTTGAACTCTGCCTCCATCTTGCTGACATTTTTTAATTATTATGATTTTTAAAAATGTCTTTACTTATTCTTATATCAAAATAGTAAATGCCAAAGCTATGAAGCTCATATCAAACAAAGAGTAGGAGCTCACACCTCTCACCCTTTAAGAGCTTTCCAGGACACTCCTTCAGTTATTTCCCACCTTGTGGTCCAAAAGATGCTTCTATGCTCCTGATGTACCAACTTTAGACATCATCCATTGAGTTTCTACAATGCTATGGGTTCCTCCATACAACTTTGGTTAATAAATATTCAAAATTTGTATTACGGTTACATGTACATTGTCTATAGCTGAGCCAAAAAGTATTCTTTAACTATGTGTCCTTTTCTTATTGTAAAAAAAATTTTTTTCTTTTGCTCAAGTAAATACTTCAATTAAAGAAAATAAAATGCTTTATTTTCTGGGTTTCTTTTTTTTTTTTTTACTCTAAATGTTCAATACTTTTTCTGGGAAATACCCTCAACTTGATGTTTCAATCTTTCTGTTGATTTATTCGTTAACTCTTACTATCTCACTCTTAATTTTCAAGAGATTCTTTTCCTCATTCTCTGAGACTTCCTTTTATACCATCCTTCCCTTGTTTGGTTGACATACTATCTTAGGAATAAAAAAGCTGGTTGGAAGCTCTGTTTCCAGCTGGGCGACCTCCCCAGAGGGTACAGTGGTGGGGACTTGGCTAGTTCGATGGGGAACCTCCAAATGTCAGTATCTGTGGTCAGTCAGTACCTGTAAGCTAGCTTCATTAAAGAGGAATTCTCTACCTCCTGCCAGGAAGGTGGTGAGTGAAACTTTACATGTGAATTCCAAATGTCAGAGGAGAGAGTGGCTGGGCATTTTGCTAGTCAGGGACAGACTTTACATTAATTAAAGCTGTTTTCAATGCCTCATTCCTGATTTCATCTAACATCCAGAGCTCAGAGGTCCTCTGGTCAAACTTTCTAGGAGACAATCCTCCTACCTTCTGCTAGGCTGAGGAGAGGTACTTGCCTAGCTGGGTCAAGTGGGAATGGGCTCTGGGGGTAGATGGAGAGTCCCACTGGCCTGTGGGCAGAATTGCCAACCAGCCCTCTTTTGCAGCCCCACTCCAGGCTACATTTTGGCTTTTGTGGGCTATAGGCACTAAGCCCAAAAGCCTCATGGATGAGTGGCTCTGGTCCATTCACTCTATAGGTGGCTTTCAATCCTTCAGGGACATCTAGTTCCCATCTACCTATTTTCCATCATTTTCTCTCCTTATCTCTATAACCTTGTAAGTTTAAGCTTTTCCCATTTTGTTCTCACTTACTGTCTTTTTTAGTGGGGGTTTCTGAATGAAGCAGAGACCTATTATTTCTCTCTGCTCTCAGTTTGCCTACCTCTTTTGCTGCCTCACGCACTTCTTCTTAAGAGAAAGGAGATTAAAATTATATGTAGGTCAAGAATAGACAGCCTCTGGCTTAGGACTCAAGAGCCTCTCGGAAGCATTTTATATATGCCGGCTGAATGCCTAGAGCAGGATACACACCGTCCTAGACCCTGGGGAAGGGAAAGAGGTGACCTTTACCCTTGAGAAGCTCCTCTCACAACACAAGGGGACAAAATGAATCCATGTAGAATAATCATATCAGCAAGGTAACACCATGTCAATCAAGGTCTATGTTTTCTTGGTATGAAAGGCACAGATTTTCATATTTGCTTTTGATCCAACTGTCTCCCCACAATCTGATCTGGAGTGATGTGGCCTCTAGAAGTTACTTATCCTGATAATTCTTCATGATAAATTTTTCTTGCCCTCTGAGGAGCTAACAATTTGGGAATCTAGACAAACAGAACAAAGCAAAGGATAGTGCTTAAACGACTTCCACATTCAGGGAAGGCTTTCTATTCTCAGTGTGAATGCGGTTCAGAGATGGAAGGGACCAGGGTGGATAGAATCCTGAGGGGTATTCCCAGAGGGAGATCAGCTGGCTTTCATCTTTTCAGGGTGGGTCACGGTGGTATAGTTTCCATCTAATACTCACTTAGATAACAAGTCAGGTTAGCCTCGTGGAGTAAAGATTCCGTGTGAGCTTTGGAGTCAGACAGATGTGGGCTTGATTCACAACTCTGATTTTGGCCTTGGGTAAATCACTTACATTCTTTGAGTCTCAGTTTCTGTATTTATGAAATGAAATTAAAGTCTACCAAATGGTGTGGCTATGAGGATTAAGAAAGACAATGTGTCAATGCCTAGCACAGTGGCTTCCAAAATACTTCATAAGTGATTACAAAGAAACAAACAAAACCTACATTAAGAGGGCTCCTTGGGAAACAGTGGATTCTAGGACTGGGATAAGAGATATAAAAGATGAGCCTGGAGCATCTTGTAGTGCCAGAAAAAGGAAGGGCTCAAAAAACAAAACAAAACCATACACACAGAACACACAGAAAACTAGCCTGACTTCACGGGCGATGCCAAGGGAACAGAGGAGACAACTGAATGAGCTCCCAATGGCCAAAGCAGGAGCAATAGGAACAACAAAACAAATAATGTAGTCCTGAATTAGAGCCCAAAGCACTAAATAAATAGCCATGAGTCCATGCTGATATAAATAAATGGGAGAGAGTAAACCAATCTCCCATGTGGAAGAATTTCAAACAATATTCATGGTTAATTCCCTAGTCCTTAAAGGTGGATTACACAGAGGGACTCTCATTCAAAGTGCACAGCATGGGAAGGTGGACAGAGACTTCACAGTGGAGAGCAAGGACAGACACCGCCTCAGCCGGGTGATCAAGGCCAACATCAACAGTGGCGAAGTCACGCTGATGGTGTGTGCTCTTGACGCATGTGAAGAAGATGACACTTTATCTCTGTGGTCTTCCTCTTCAAAATCTATAAGCCCCATGTAATCATGAGAAAATTATCAGACAAATCTTAAATGAGGGTCATTTTGCAAAATGGGTAAAGTCATGAAAACCAAGGCAAACCTGAGAAACCGTCACCACCAAGAAGATCCTAAAGAAACATGACAACTGGAGGTGAGCTGGTATCCCGAAAGAGACCTTTGGATGTGAAAAGGACATTAGGTAAAAACTAAGGACATCTGCATAAAGGATGGATAATTCCTAGAACTTCAGGAAGAGACCCTGGAAAGATACCCACCTCTGAGTAGGCAGGAACCGTTATACATCATGCACAGGTAATATCACTTTGAGGCTGATACGTTATTGGAAAACACACTCCCTTAAACCAATCTATTTCCATGGGTTCTGACTATAGAAACACTGGCATAAACAATACTGAATGGTTCTCTCAAAGCCAGTTCTCCATTTAGGGCTCTCTATACACTATCATTGTTCCCAGGTCAGCTTACAGAACACAAGGCAATCAGAAATTCCCAGCTTCTTTGCTGTAGGTATCGTAGCATATTGGCTGCTGTGATCCACGTTCCCTAAATAACACTAACTCCTGATATAACTAGAAAAAAACTGACACAAACAGGTTCATCATTCAAATCATCTCCAAAGTGTAGTTTGTAAGTTTATCTCCAGCCAGCATCAAATATCTCTATTATTACCATTATTATTTTGAATATGATGATTTAGTTGTCTCTGAATCGACACTTTCAAAAGCATGACAAACATTTAAAAAAATTACTATAGTATGGTTATTTCCATTTTGCTTTGGACTATCTTTTTATAATGATGCTTGGGTGGATTCCTATTATTTTGAAAAAGTTTACCAGCCATGAATAATGAAGCTACACTGTAAAGCACCTGCTCAAAATAAGCTGGGAACTGGTCCACTTTTTCCATCATAGCATTTTTGTTCAGCGACTCTCAGCACTGTGCCCTAATTTGGGTGCATTTAGGTCTCTCTCCATATTTAACTAAGTTGAACTGCTCTGTTCAGTGATTCTTGTGAGGTGTCACGTTAGCCTGTCTGTCAACACTGGAAGAGGACTGCCAGCTTTTTGGGTGCCTGGCACATTTCTGGCACCCACAAGGCTTTTGACAGATATTTGCTGAATAACTGAATGCTCAGATCACATTAAGAGCCAACAGAGAGTGAGAGTTGTCAATAAAAGACCTAATTAAATGAAGGTTGAGATCAGCTGTCAAAGAGAGCTTTCAAAAGGCAAGCCACTAAGCATGGCTGATGTGTTAGACTTAACAGAAAACTGGGTGTGGTGGGAGGGGACCGTATAGATATATAATCAACAAATATTTGTTTACCATCTACTGAAGTACAAGGAACTATAGGTGACACAGATGAGAGCTGAGAGGCCGAACTCCAGATAACAGGAAGGTGCAGGGGCATAAATCGTTACTCTAGACTGTTGCTGACAAAGGTTACATTACGCTTGGAATCTTCCCTGGGCCTGTAGCACCCATCTGGCACGTGGTACGGAATATACGTTCTTTCAATCACCCCTTTTCAATTCATTCCATTACAATTTCAAAGGTGTCTTCCAGGAAATTAAGCACCGTGCCAAAAACCGTGCAGGTGGCTTCTGCTCTCCTGGAGCGCACGACCTAGTAGGGAAGTTGGACACCCAAATTAAGGATACCATTAATGATTATATAATTGCCATTGCAATGAGTACAGTGGATTCAGAGTAGGAGGTGAAGCGAGAGGCAGTGCAGAGAGCCTACCCTCATCTGAGCAGCCGGGGAAGGCCTTTCCAAGGGAGACACGTTTTGGCTGAGACCACCGGGATGGATGGGAATTGGCTAGCTGAACCAGAGGAGAAAGAACTTTTCACACAGAGCGACAGATATGTGTACTAGCCCTGAGGCAGGAGGGAGGTTGTATAATTAAGGGACAGAGAGCACCAATGTGGTTGGAGCTCAGTCATGAAAGGAGAGGGGTCACATGTCCCTCAAGTCTGCCATCAGCTTTGTTAGCTCTGCCTGCTCTGTCCTCTGATGAAAAGAAAACTAATTTGTTTCTCCTTCAGGATTGTTTCTTGAAGTTTCATAAAGAAACACTTTCTTGTCCTAGTTCATACTTCATGTTCTCTTCTAGTAACATCTGCATTTTACTTCTCAGACTAAGTCTGTTGCCCCTGGAATCCACTTTTGTATGTAGTTTAGGTGGGAACCCAAATATAAGTCGTTTCCTCAACACGGTCTGCCAAGAGAATGTTACTATCCCCACTCATGTGTGGTATCACCTTTGTCATATATTAATTCCCAAATATACACGAGTCTCAGAGCCTTCTAGTCTGTTCTATAGTCTGTTTTTGCATTGACTCCATTCTGTTTTATTTCTGAGGTGTGTGGTATGTCTAAATATCTGACAGATCAATCCACCTTCTTTGTTCTTATAGGCCATTTAAATGACATTGAATTTTCTCCAAAAATGAGAAGTCACTAAAGAGTTTCAAGACAGGGCAGTGATTTGAGCTGAGTTTCATTTAAACATGACCTCTCTAGCTACCTGGAGAGGAATGACAAGAAAGAGGCAACGCTTGGTGTGAGAGGCAAAGTGGGAAACTCCTGCAGTCATCCAGGCAAGAAAAGGTGATGGCAGTGGGAACTGGAGTGGAGATCGGGGAAGACAGCAGAGGTTAAACATGTAGATTTTTAGAATTGATGGGGACAGAGAGTGACTGGGCTTGGGATTGAGGAAGGGGCAGAATCAAGGATGACTCCTCTGTTTGTTGGGAGTTGGAGAGGTACTGGGCCATTTTCTGAGATAGAACAGTGGGTGAGGGAGAATGTTTGATGGGCGAGCTGGGCAGGTGGGAGGGTAGGGACTTGGGAAATGTTATGAATGCCTTGAAGTCTGATATATTGGGGTGCGGGGTTGGCATTTCTTTCATATCTTTTAAATTCTACTGTACACCCACAATGAATCCTAAAAGGTCCTTTAGAAAAATGTTCACAATTAAACTATATCAGCTGACAACTCCCACAGAAAAATCTGTGCCTATCCATGGCAGCTTAAATTTTGCTTTCTGTTTTCTCTAGAAATCATCAGTGGGGCTCCAGTGAGAGGGCAGACATATTACAATGAAATCATTAACTTAAAGGTAACATATCAAGTCAAATTTCTCATAGTTTCAAGGTTATAAAGAATTAAAAGAAACTTCACAGGAAGGAAAAAAAATCAGTGGTTCTTCTGGGGTGTGTGTGCATTTGTATGGTGTTTGAAGGCTGGTGGAGGGGAGGTGTTCTAATTTCATAGACAATGAACAAGTCAGAAGGAGACATAAAATTATGCATTAATTTTAACGTGCTAGTTAAGTCTCCTGAAATGTGGCTAACTCCATAGGAGGAAAGAAAATGCTGATACATTTTACTCTTTGGGGATAAGGTCAGATAGGAAGTGAAATGGGATACATTAGCTAAGAAGGACTCCCTCCACATCCCAGCCAGAGAGCCCGAAGGGTCATCTTGTAACCTGGACTCAATTCCGAAGGAGTGTGGCTGTGGCAGAAATTGCTCTGGGGACATGTAAA
The DNA here is from genome assembly GCA_032199065.1 of Smutsia gigantea. NCBI lineage: Eukaryota > Metazoa > Chordata > Mammalia > Pholidota > Manidae > Smutsia > Smutsia gigantea. The sequence continues at coordinate 6,507 of JAVSCE010012182.1, forward strand.
GAGGCAGACGTATGGTTGCCTGGCTGTGAAGCCAAAGGGCAAAGCTCACTTGGTCTTTGTGTGTCTGCACAGTGTGAGGAATTGTAGCAGCAAACAGTCCATCTAGAGCCTTTGCTGCATTTAGAAAGACAACATTAACATTCAAGTAACAATTCTGAACCAATATGAGATCAGAGTCTGACCACGAAGGGGACACTTGACAGTATTCAATGCACTCTTCTATACATTACCTCTGTGACAATTTCATCATCACAGCCTATAGAATGATAACCAGCTTCAGGAACTGCCTCAACCTTCTTTCTGGTATTTCCCAGTGCTCTGTAGAAAACTTTCCCATAATAGGTGAGTGGCTGTTCTTAAAAATACAATACAATAAAATAAAAATGCCACCAAAAAGTTTTGTGGATTAAAAAATTCAGGGAATTCCACATACCTGCCCCCCATTCTAGCTGCAGAGGGCTTGTTTGCATATAATCAGCACTGAGAGGTCCTATATCAACATAATTTGGCTAGCTTTGTGTGCCAGCGGTGCCTAGGTTTACTTAAGCACAGCATCTTTTTTTTTCCCTTGAACTACATGTTAAGGAAAATGCTGCAGGACCCATTTTGGGAAATGCTACTTTACTGATTGCTTTAAACCCATGTGTTATGACTTAGCTATCTCTGGTGTTCTCTCTTTAAAACCATGAAAGGGCTTAGCAGAGAACCTGGCACATGATGGGCTATCAATAACCCTTGCCGGACAGTCGGCTCACGTCTACAGTCCTAGTGAGTGGGTGTCACAGATGCCTTCTCCCCAGGGGCGAAGCTGGGGCTAACTGTGGACATACCTTGCCCAGGCTTTCAGGCTGGTAAGTCGTGAAGAGAGGACTCACAACTCTAGACCTGAGCACTTTTCTCCTGGTCTGTTGCTGTGAAGTGTGCAAGCAAAACTGTAAGTTTAAGACTGGGAGGAAAGAAAGACCAGCACTGGTTGGCATAGTTAGGGAAATTTTCATGGAGAGGAGAGAGGCATGACAGAGCTTTCTGAGAAAGCCAGTAACCAGAAAGAATGCAGTATAAGGAGATAGCTTAGTCTTTCCCCCATAATGTCAGCTGATTCTAGTATTACAGCATTAAAACTCAACAAATAACAAGATGAAGAAAGGCTTTTCTCATGGAAGACTTTTTTACCCTAATACAGAAAGCAATATAAACCAAAGTGTCCTACCCTGTTCTTTGCTACAGAAACACTGTAGGTGAACTTGTTTGGCCTTTGGCCACATTTGCAAACAGGGCTTTTCCATGCGTGGTGTCCTTGCAGTGGCCCAAGGGCACCCCCAGTCTGGAGCACAAGTCCAGGCTTTGTGGCTGGCCCCCACGCGTTCCTCGCTGTGCATGCATGTGTTGTGCCCCTGTCAGTGAGGGCCTTTGGCTTTGGATCTTGACCTTTCACAGAATGGTATGTGGCATTCTAGGAAGTCAAAAAGCATCAGAACAGCCTGTTACAGATAATAGGGGCCTTTCAGAGAGAAACAAATACAAGTGGAGGTTGGAACTGTTAGCATGGAGAAAGACAATTGCGGCATGCAGCTACCTTATGCCATGGGAGAATTGCAATGTGATTTGCTTTGGAAGATGTAAGCCCATCCTAGTGTGGACTGACTTGATGCAGGCTTTACCTCTTAAAAAATTAGTCTGAGTGACAGAGCCCCAAACTGCTACCTTGGCTTGACTCAAGCTTTTCTTCGTGGTCTGCTGTTGTGGTTAAGTCAGGCTTTGGAGGTACACAGCCCTCAGTTGAGACTCCAGCTTTGTTATTTCTGAGCTAGTATCCCTAGACCACACAGCCTCAGTTTCCCAACTGGGTAATGGGGCTAGCAAGTACAAATTAGGGATAATAATGGTACATTCCTTACAGAGCTAAAAGGATGAACTGTAACACTTGTAAGGAATTTAACATCACTTGTGTACCTTTAAATACATATTCTTAAAAAGGGTATTAGATCATTTATGTTGATGTTTGATAAGATATGTAGGCCCCAACAGCTCACCAAGGTATTAGGATGTGACACATTTCTGCTTTGTACATGGTGGTTAAGAGCCTGATTTTATGCAGGTGAACTGGGCATGGAACCTGGCTCTTTCATGAACTGGTGGTGTGAACACAGGTGGGTAACTTATGTCTCTGTCTCCTCACCTGTAAGGGGAGGAATAGTGCCCACCTCGTAAGTTACTCTGAGCAGTAATACAGTATATGCAAGACACATAGCATAGTGCCTAGTAAAGATTAAAAGCTCAACATGTGGAGATAATAACTGCTATTAAAGAACAAGAAGCATGTTCTGCATAGCATTTGAGGCTAGACAGAGTGCATGGCTCTCTGGTATGACTAAGCAGGCATGGAAAGACGCCTTGACTACAACAGTCAAGGTGTGAAGATCTGGTGGTTGAGGCTGCTTCGTACATGTGCACCTTCCTCACCAGCTGCCATGGAGAACCAGGCTTGTGTGGAATGGAAACATGAAGGTAACTGCTGATTCAAAGTGAGGACAGGAAACAGCTAAGTCCAGGGGAGGCCCTAGACCAGGTTCACCTGGGTGGGAAATTCGTGAAGGATAGACAGAAGAAGGAGTATTCAAACAAACAAAGTATTTGAAAAAAAAAAAGAAGGAAAAGAGGGAGTATTAAAAAAAGAGTCTCTACTTTGTATTCATGTAATGGTCAGGTTTACAGAAAGGTCAAGCAGTAATAATCCCCGGGTCACAGAGCCTGACCTAAAACCCAGGCTCAGAATCCAAATGCAGTCCCAGGACCTTCACGCCACTAGTCCTGAGTCCTTATGGTCCTTAAGTGGCAGGTAATATGTGATTTTAATTTTCTTGCTCAAAAAAATAAAAAAAGACATGAGCATGCATTATTTTCACAGCCATAAAAAAGTCATGAATATATAATGTATTCATTAACATGAATATCATGAATATAAAATTTAAAAATATATTCATAAAACAATGTAGTATATGATTAAATAAAGTATTGAAAAATACAGGCAGTATGTAGTTTCTTAATCATTTTTGTGTGCCTTTAATTTCCTTCTTGGCAAGTCAAGAATTTCTAATTTCTTGGGCAGGTCAAAAGGGAAAAAAGAGGAGTGATTTTGTAGTTGTCACTAATCCTCTGAAAAGAAAGGTCCATTCTTACAGGAAAAGCACATGTGTTCTCCACTCTCCTCATGTAACTAAGTAATGTCTGCATTATATTAGTTTGATTGAAAAGGAGAGACAGCCAGGGAGGAAATCAGCTAAAGTAACCTTTATTAAATCGTTTTAGGTCTGTATCAGCTCACAAAGGTATCTCCTTCCTCATTCTGTAGAAAAGTAATAGTATCATGTGTTCAGGTAGTATCATGTGGATGCTTACTCAGTTGCCCACTTAAAATATGGCCAGAACTGACACAAGTTCCAATAGAAATGCAGAGATGAGGTCAGGCTTTGATGTACCCCATGCTCCAAGCCTACAGCAATGTTAGTGTAACAACAGCAATAACATAAATAATGGAAAACCAATATGCCTCAGTTGGAATAAAAATCAGATAACTCTTTTATCTGATTCGTCCACCATGACCACAATCATCATTATCATCATTATAAACTAAAATGTGTGGGGAAGAGTGGGGAGAATTTGAACCCTCAAACATTGTTGGTGGCAATGGGAAATGATGCAGCCCCTGTGGAAAACAGTCTGTCAGTTCCCCTATAGCTTAAACATAGAATTACTATCCTACAAGCAATTCCCCTCCTAGGTGTACACCCAAAAGAAATGAAAACAGATATTCGAACAAAAACATGTACACAAATGTTCACAACAGCACTATTCATGATAACCACAGAGTGGAAAAGACCCAAATGCCCACCAGCAGATGAATGGATAAACTGAAGATGCTCTATTCATACAATGAAATATTTAGACATAAAAAGGAATGAAGAGCTGATACATGCTGCAATATGGGGGAACCTTGAAAACGTCATGCTAAATCAAGGAAGCTAGACACAAAGGCCACCTATTGTATGGTTCCATTTATATAAAATATCCACAATAGGCAAATCCACAGAGAAAGAAAGCAGTTACTGGATGCCACTGGATGGGGACAGGTGCTTAGCAGACACAAGGTTTCTTTTGGGGGGAAGAAGAAGTGAGCTAGATGGTGCAGACAGTACATTGTGAATATTCTTAATGCCAGTAAGTTGTACACTATAAATTGATGAAAAAGGTAAATGTTATAATATATGTATTTTACCACAATAAAAAAATGGACTCCCACAGCCAACATCATACTTAACAGTGAGAAGCTGAAAGCTTTTCCTTTAAGATCGGGAAGAAGACAAGGATGCCCACTCTCACTCTTATTCACAGTGCTCTGGAGGTCCTAGCCACAGCAATCAGACAACACAAAGAAATAAAAGGCATCCGGATTGGCAGGGAAGAAGTCAAACTGTCCCTGTTTGCAGATGACATGATATTGTAGATACAAAACCCTAAAGAATCCACACCAAAACTACTAGATCTAATATCTGAATTCAGCAAAGTTGCGGGATACAAAATTAATACACAGAAATCTGTTGCATTCCTATACACTAACGATGAACTAGCAGAAAGAGAAATCAGGAAAACAATTCCATTCACAATCACATCAAAAAGAATAAAATACCTAGGAATAAACCTAACTAAGGAAGAGAAAGACCTATAAGACACTCTTAAGACTGAAAACTACAAGACACTCTTAAGAGAAATTAAAGAGGACACTAATAAATGGAAATTCATCCCATGCTCTTGGCTAGGAAGAATTAATGTTGTCAAAATGGCTATGCTGCCTAAAGCAATCTACAGATTCAATGCAATCCCTATCAAAGTACCAACAGCATTCTTCAATGAACTAGAGCAAATAGTTCTGAAATTCATATGGAATGACAAAAGAACCTGAATAACCAAAGCAATCCTGAGAAGGAAGAATAAAGCAGGGGGAATTATGCTCCCTGACTTCAAGCTCTACTACAAAGCCACAGAAATCAAGACAATTTGGTACTGGCACAAGAACAGACCCATAGACCAGTGGAACAGAATAGAGAGTCCAGATATAAACCCAAGCACATATGGTTAATTAATATATGATAAAGGAGCCATGGATATACAATGGGGAAATGACAGACAGCCTCTTCAACAGCTGGTGTTGGCAAAACTGGACAGCTACATGTAAGAGAATGAAACTGGATTACTGTCTAACACCAAACACAAAAGTAAACTTAAAATGGATCAAAGACCTGAATATAAGTCATGAAACCATAAAACTCTTAGAAAAAAATATAGGCAAAAATCTCTTGGAAATAAACATGAGTAACCTTTTCATGAACATATCTCCCTGGGCAAGGGAAACAAAAGCAAAAATGAACAAATGGGACTATATCAAACTAAAAAGCTTCTGTACAGCAAAGGATACCATCAGCAGAACAAAAAGACATCCTACAGTATGGGAGAATATATTCATAAATGACATATCCGGTAAGGGGTTGACATCCAAAATATATAAAGAGCTCACGCACCTCAGCAAACAAAAAGCAAATAAGCCAATTAAAAAATGGGCAGAGGAGCTGAACAGACACTTCTCCAAAGAAAAAATTCAGATGGCCAACAGACATGAAAAGATGCTCCACATCGCTAGACATCAGAGAAATGCAAATTAAAACCACAATGAGATATCACCTCACACCAGTTAGGATGGCCGCCATCCAAAAGACAAACAACAAATGTTGGCGAGGATGTGGAGAAAGGGGAACCCTACTACACTGCTGGTGGGAATGTAAATTAGTTCAACCATTGTGGAAAGCAGTATGGAGGTTCCTTAAAAAACTCAAAATAGAAATACCATTTGACCCAGGAATTCCACTCCTAGGAATTTACCCCAAGAATGCAGGAGCCCAGTGTGAAAAAGACATATGCACTCCTATGTTTATTGCAGCACTATTTACAATAGCCAAGAAATGGAAGCAACCTAAGTGTCCATCAGTAGATGAATGGCTAAAGAAGATGTGGTACATATACACAATGGAATATTATTCAGCCATAAGAAGAAAACAAATCCTACCATTTGCAACAACATGGATGGAGCTAGAAGGTATTATGCTCAGTGAAATAAACCAGGTGGAGAAAGACCAGGATCAAATGATTTCCCTCATATGTGGAGTATAAGAACAAAGAAAAAACTGAAGGAAACAAAACAGCAGCAGACTCATAGAACCCAAGAATGGACTAACAGTTTCCAAAGGGAAAGGGACTGGGGAGGATGGGTGGGAAGGGAGGGATAAGGGGGAAAAAGGGCTATTACAATTAGTACACATAATGTAGCAGAGGTGAGGGTGAGGGAATACGGGGAAGGCAGTATAACACGGAGAAGACCAGTAGTGATCGTATAACATCTTAGTATGTTGATGGACAGTGACTGCAATGGTATATGTGGTGGGGACTTGATAATAGCGGGAGTCTAGTAACCATAATGTTGTTCATGTAATTGTACATTAATAACAGCAAAATTAAAAAAAATTTTTTAATGGACAACCCTTTTCATAGGCTAGAAACAGAAACACTAAGTGGAATATGGGCTACAGCCACAGGTCTGCAGATTCAAAGATCTAGAAGCAGTGATGGCGATTGTGTGCTCAGCTCAGGAAACAGAAGGAACGTCAAGTTCTCTGTGATAGAAGAGAGCTGAGCCAAACTCCTACAGGGAGGTTTGTGTGTGTGTTAGGGGTGGAGGATGTGCTAGGGAGGTTACTGGATGGTCAGGTGGACTGAAGTCTACGTCATACTTAAGATGGAAGATGTAATCACTTATAAATATACATGTTAAAAATTACAATGGTTATTAAACTAATTGAAATAACATTTGTGGCCCTGCAATCAGAGAGATAGAAGGAACAGAAAAACTAATTCTTTAGGAAAAAAAGATAAAAATTAGAAATAATTAAAACACAAAGAGAATAGTAAAGGAGAAACACACACTAAGATAGTAGAACTAAAAAATATCCATAATATACATAAAAAGTCAAAGCAAATGTTATTTATGAGAGAAATATTTAAGACAAAATCATATAGAAATGTTGAAAATAGGAGTATGGCAAAAAGATATTCTGTGCAAATACTGCTTAAGAAAACTGATGTACTAATATTCATATCAAACAAGAGTATATAAAGCACAAAGCATTAGTGTGTAAGTAGAAACTACATACAAAACACAAGAATTATAAGAATTATAAAACACACAAAAAATCTAACAAGAAGCTATACAAATCATGACAGACATATAACTATCAGTGTAGCTTAAATTATTAATGAAGAGCGATCAGAAGTATGAGGCAAATTTGGCAAACCCTAGTGTGTGATTCTAACAAAAATCTATTAGAAAATTATAGACTTTGCTGGCCAAGTAATAGCAAGGATGTGAATGGTCTGAATAACAATATTTAACTAGTTTGAACTAATGGTTATTTGGAAATCTGTACCAGAAAATCAAGGATCTACATTATTCTCTAATACACTAAAGCATTTGCAGAAATTGATGTTATGTTAGTTTGTAAAGAAATTTCAAACAACCAGTGTCACACAAAAGAGTTTTTGACCTCGGTGTAATTAAATCATAAATCAGATAAAATAGGTAATTAAAAACCAAGCTATTTTGAATAAATAAGAATAGCTATTGTGGTCCACACTGATTTCCCTGCTCCACTCTTACCCTCCTAAAGTCTATCAGTCCCAAAGCAGCAGATAAATCATTTTCAAATTCAAACTGATTATGTCACTTCCATGGAAAAAAATATCTTCCAATAGCTTTCTACCACGACTTAGTTGAAATTCAAACTCCTTAATCTACATGACCTGGTTTGCTACTATCTCTCCAATCTTTATTCCCTACCAGGTTCCTGAAAGTCCACTTATTTCTTCTCCACAGTCATTGGCCTCCTTCTGTTCTTCAATCGAACCAGGTGCCTTCCCCCCCCTCAGGGCATTTGCACTTCCTGTTCCTTGTGCCTGGAATTACCTCCCCAATATCCACCTGGCTAACACAGTAGCCTCTTCATTCTGTCCTTTGGAGAAAGAGCAGAAAAACTTACTTTCTTCGGTTAACTTTAAACAACTAACATATATTAGGTGTCTATTTAATTGGTTTTGTAAGCTGTACTTCCTACTGCAATAAAATACCAATGAAGGCAGGGACTTTGTTTTGTTCACCACTGTGTCTCCAGTGTGTAAAACAGTGTCTTGTACATGGTAGGCATGAAAAATGTCAGGCGAATGAGTATAAAGTCAACATGAGTTCGTTGAGTTAACTGATTGCCAGAAAGTCAGTACGTTTTTAGACTGTCATACTGAAAATGACAAAGAACAGGAAAATGGTTTTACTTTACCACGTATAGTCAGAGCACATCTGGAATACTGTGGCCCTAAAGTCTGTGAATATTGATGGATATACATAAAAATGGCTTCATGGTATTTTATTACAACGAATGATGTGCTCAATGACATTACAGACATACCTCAGAGATACTGTGGGTTTGGTTCCAGTACATTGCAATAAGGTAAATGTCACAATAAAGTGAATAAATGGATTTTCTGGTTTTCTAGTTATGTTTTACACTATATTGTAGTTTAATATACACCTTTAATAGTTTAATTGCACCTTTAATATAGGTCAAGATATATTATGTCTAGGAAAAAGTGTATATACCTTAAGTCAAAAACACTCCATTGCTAAAACAATGCTAACATCATCTGAAATTTCAGCAGGTCATAATCTTTTTGCTGGTGGAGGGTCTTACCTCAATATTGATGGCAGCTGACTGATTTGGGTAGTGGTTGCTGAAAATTGAGGTGGCTGTGGCAATTCTTAAAGTAAGACAATGAAGTTTGGTGCATCAATGGGCTCGTCCTTCCACAGATGATTTCTCTTTAGCATGCAATACTGTTTGATAGCATTTTTTCACAGTAGTGCTACTTTCAAAACTGGAGTCAATCTTCTCAAACCCTGCCATTGCTTTATCAACTAAGTTTATATAATATTCTGAATTCTTTGTTGTCCTTTCAACTATCTTCACAGGAGTAGATTCTTTCCTTACTCATCCATAAGGAGCAACTCCTCTTCCAGTTAAGTTTTACCCTGAGATGGCAGCTGTTCAGTCACATCTTCAGGCTCCACTTCTATTTCTAGCTGTCTTGCTATTTCCACCATGTCTGCAGTTATTTCCTCCACTTAAGTCTTGAACTTCTCAAAGTCATCCATGAGAGCTGGAATCAACTTGTTTTCAACCACTGTTCATGTTGATATATTGACCTCTTCCCAGGTATCACAAACATTCTTCATGGAATCTAGAATGATGAATCCTTTCCAAAGGTTTTCAATTTACTCCGCCCAGACCCATCAGAGGAATCACTATCTAAGGCAGATATGATCTTACAAAACATATTTCTTAAGTAAGACTTTAAAGTCCCAATTACTCCTGGATCCCTGGGCAATAGAATGGATGTTGTAGTAGTAGGCATGAAACAGACATCTCCATCAGAGTCCCTGGGTGATCAGGTACATTGCCAATGAGCAGCATATTTTGAAAGGAATCTTTTTTTCTGGACAGCAGGCCTTAACACACTGGGCTTAAAATATTCAGTAAACCATGTTCTAAAAATGTGCTATCACCCAGGCTTTATTTTTTCATTTATAGAGCTCAGACAGTATAGATTTAGTCTAATTCTTAAGGGCCCTAGGACTTTCAGAATGATAAATGAGCATTGGCTTCATTAGCCCCTAACAAGAGCATCAGTCTGACCTTTGAAGCTTTGAAGTTTGGCATTGACTTCTTTCTAGCTATGAAAGTTCTATATGGCCTCTTCTTCTACTAGAAGGCTTTTTCATCTACATTGAAAATCTCTTATTTACCAGAGCCACCTGCATGAATTATCTGAGCTCGATCTTCTGGATAACTTATTGCAACTTCTATATCAGCTCTTGCTGCTTCATCTGCACTTTGATGCTATGGAGATGCATCTTTCCTTCAACCTCTGCTAGCTTAGAATTTTTCCCCTGCAGCTTTCTCACCTCTCTCAGCCTTCAAAGAATTGAGGAGAGTTAGTGCCTTTCTCTGGATTAGGCTTTGGCTTAAAGGAATGCTGTAACTGATGTGATCTTCTATCAACTTCACTAAAACTTTCTCCCAATAAGCAATAAGTCTGTTTCTCTTTCTTATCATTCATGTGGTCATTGGAGTAGCACTTTTAATTTCCATCAGGAACATTTCTTTGCATTCACAACTTAGCTAACTATTCCAAGAGGCCTAGTTTTCAGCCAATCTGAGTTTCAACATGCCTTCCTCACTAAGATTAATCATTTCTAGCTTTTGATGTAAGGTTAGAGATATGGGACTCTTCCTTTCACTTGAACACACAGAGGCCACTGCAGGGTTATTAATTGGCCTAATGTCAATATTGTTGTGTCTCAGGGAACAGGCAAGTCCAAATAGAGGGAGAGACATGGGGGAATGGCCAGTCAGTGGAGTAGTCAGAATTTATCAATTAAGTTCACTGTCCTATACAAGTGCATTTTATGGAGCCCCCAATTACAAGGGTAACGTCACATATCACCATAACAAACATAATGATGAAAAGGTTTGAAATATTGCAAGACCTACCAAAATGTGATAAAGAGACATGAAGTGAGTAAACGCTGCTGGAAAAATGGCTGACCTCTCCTCAGCAAGAGTAAATTCTGTAGCCAATGATCTTTGGATGTAAAGTGCACATTGGTTCTTCCGGGGCCTCCGGTCTGCCAGCTGATAATCCCTATCTTGGGCTTGCCATCCTCTATAATATCCTGAGCCAGTTCCTTAAAATTTATCTTCCTAGCTACCTACCTACCTACTTACTTACTTACGTACCTTTCTATCTTCCTGCCTGTCCATCCATCCATCTGTATATACACACACACACACACACACACACACACACACACACACACACACACACATCCCTGATTGGTTCTGTTTCTCTGGAGAATTATAATATAGACAATAAAAACAGTGAAAGAGCAGAAAGTGGGTACTGTGGAATTATTTAACATGACGAAACGCAAGGGATCCAGCCAAGAGGAGAGAAGCCTAGCTTAAAAGTAGGCATTGTTTTCAAATATCCAGAGGGCTGTCATGGGGAAGAGAGGTTGAATTTGTTCTGGGTGGCTCTGAAGAATAGGATAATCCATGGGTGAATCATGAATACAGTTTCCCTCTCAATTTAATGAGAGGGGAACTTTCTAACAGCCAAGCTTCCAAAGGATGGAGTGAGAGAAAGAGGCATTGTTTCTCAGAGTTTGGGACTCAGTAGCATGCAAGATGATTTTAGGTGTCACAGAGTCTGGCATTACATATATGAGAGTCACTGCCTTTCAACTTTCATGATATTAAAGATTGTACCCCATTTTGGGCCAACAGTGACATCAATACCTCTGCAACATTTCCACATTTCCATTTTTATCAAAGACAGAGTTGGTCTCAAAGCTAACTCTGCTGCTATTTATAGTTATTTTTTACATCTGCCTTCTATTCATAAGAAATCATGCTAGTTTTTCACTTAGAGTAGTGTTAAATTTTTCTTTCAAAGTATCAAAGAAAAACAGGAGTCCTATACAAGGAAACTATTCAGTAAAATTAATAAGGAGGACATACTGTTTTACCCCAAATCAGGCAGGGGTACTCAGATGACTATAGTTTGAGTAATAGCAGGCAGAAGGTATTCCCGTAGACCACAGACCAACAAGCAGATTTAGCCCAAGTTGGGTGTGTGGGCTAGCTAATTTTTGACATAAATTTCTTCCAATCTATGATTTGATGATTCTATAACCCTTTACAGTTGGTGTGATCTTACTCCAGTAGTGAAATAGCATGCCATCTAAAACAGGTAAAATAAGTCATCTAAGTAACTTTTAGAAGTAAACACAGGAAATACCTTTACTTTGGTTAACATCTATTAGTTTTCAAAAACTGAGTTTATGCAGATTTTGTTTTAAAATGAAGTCTGAATAAAACACCAAGAAAAAATGAGGTGTTCACTTCTTTGATTCATGTAATTTGGTCAACAGACACGTGTGGGACCACAATGAGGGATGGGTCTGTGATATGAGTTGAAAGAGAATAATCCAGAGCTGGCAGGCTTTTTCTTTAATTAATGAAATTGAAATGACTTTCACTTATAATTAGTTTTATACATTCTTTGAAGAACGGTCAAGTTTCATTTTCCCAAGGTTAATAATTGAACAAATCTATTACTTCCGGGGAAATGAAATTTTCACAAAACCTAAATACAACTCAAAGAGCAGATTGTTGTGCAAATAAAATGATTAGCTTAATTTAGGACAAATGAAATGTAATAAAAGAAAAGAAAATGTACAGTGGGAAACACTACGATTCTACAGAAGAAAAGTTAACAGAAATTTTTGCTGTGAACTATGAGACTGTCCTGTTAATTTAGATAAATCAGTTGCTGATTCTCTGAGCCATTAGATCTGCCCTCTTTACAGCCTAGGAGCATGAAAGAGACTTTCTACTTCTGTGTACCCACTTCATTATAAAATGATATGATTTCTAAAATTCAAGTAGTGAAGTCGATGTGCTATACGTCTGTTAAAATGTGTTTTGGGTCATCAACAGATGAGTGGATAAAAGAAAATGTGGTCCACACATACAATGGAATATTATTCAGTCTTATAAAGAAAGTAAATTCTGACATGTGCTATATAATGGATGACCCTTGAGGATATTATATAAAATGAAATAAGCCTGTCACAAAAGGACAAATACTATATGATTCCACTTGTATGAAAAATAGCCAAATTCATACAGACAGTAGGAAGAGTTGGTGACGATCTACAACTTCTTTATTATTGGAGTGAGATCACACTCACTTTAAAGGGCCTAGCATGTTATACAGTCGCCAAATGTCAGGGTTGCAGGAGGAGAAATGGGAGGTAATATTAATGGGTACTGAGTTTCAGTTTTGCAAAATGAAAAGTTTAGAGATGATTGTTGGAAATGGTTGCACAATGTGTGACTGCACTTACTCCCACTAAAGGTACACTTAAAATGATTTATGTGTATTTTACCACAATTAAAAATTTTTATACAATGCACTGTGATCTTGGATAATAAAAAAAAGTGTTTTGATGTAATTCTTTGCTCCTTACTTTTTTTATTTTCCAGTAAATCAATTTACCAACCAACCAACAAACCAACATCTCAAAGGACACATTCCTTCTACCATTAAGCATCACATTTAACTTCCTCATTCTTTGATAATGATTCCAGACAGGAACAATACTGGGTGTGGCAAATACTTCTTTGATTTAGTCTGAAAACCATGAGGAAGTAAGGAGGGAATAGTGTTTAGAGAACTTTTCACACGGCACAGACCATCCTCATAGCAGAACTCCAGATTCAGCCCAACTGGACTGAACTCCCAGCTCTGCCACCTAGGAGATGTAAGCCTTTGGGTCAATCACTTGGTCTCTCTATGCCTTACATTCACTATCTGTCAAAAAGAATTAAAAACTATACCTCTCTCATAGTTGATAGCTCCTGAGCACAGTGCCTATGTCAAAATTAAGTGTTAATTGTCTATCACCACCATCTTCCTCCTGTTAGTAGCACTAAGCTAATTAGGTAAATGTTGTTATTATAGTCCAAGAAATGAAATGTAAGTGGAAAGACAGACCTTTGCTTTATCTTCAGGATCTGATCCCTGCTCTTACCAACCCATGCTCAGACCACTACCCCCTGTTACATGGAATTCTGAACAGCCTCTATCTGGTTTCCCTGGCTTTATCCCTGTTCCCTGTACCACTACTGTCCTAAAGTAGCACCCTCACTGGGTTTTTTTGAAAATGTAAGTCAGATAGATAATGTGTTTCCTTTGCTCAAAATCTTCCAGTGTCTCCCTACTTCTCCTCAGAGTAAAAGTTAAAGTCCTTAAAATGGCCTGCAAGCCCTATATGGGAGTGAGTGGCCCATCACCCATCTGACCTCATCTCCCCCTGCTGTCCCCTTGGTCACCGTGCTTCAGCCACACTGGCCTCCTTGCTGTCCCTCAACATGACAAGCATGCCCCAGCCTTACGGCCTCTGCACCTCAGCCAGGAGCCCTCTTCCAACAAATATCCTCAGGGCTAATTTCCTTCCCTCCTTCATGTCAGTGCTCAATGGCAGCTTCTCAAGAGGCCCACCCTGACCACCCTACTTAACTCTACACCCTCCCCCACTCCCCTCTCCCACTCGCCCTGACCCTTCATATCCTATATACTGTGCCACATTTTTCTGTTTCTTTCACAGTAATTATTACCTTCTCACACAGTACATAATTTACTTATTTTACTATGCTTATGGTCTGTTCCCCTCCACTAGAAATTAAGCTCTATAAATACAGGATCTTGGTCTGTTTTGGTCTCTAATGTATCCCAAGTAGCTAAAGCAGTGCCTGGCACGTAACAAGTACTCAGTATATATCACTGAATGAAATAATAAGTGTATATCTATTTATTTATTTATCTATCTATCTATTAATTTATCTATCATCTAAGGCCTACCACATACAACATGTATGCTTGGGGCTCTGCATGAGTTATCCTATTTAATCCTCATGTTGAGCCTTTAATATGAGTAATACCACCCCTATTTTAAAGAGAAAGCAGCTGAAATTCAATGAAACAAGTAAAGTAGCTTATCCAAGATCATGGACATGGGAGCTGCGATTTAGACCCAAGTTTTTGACTCTAAATAACATCGTTTCCCTAAGGCTACATCTTAGTGTGTCAGCAAAAAAAGTACGTATTGCCTAACAAATACTCGTCCACCTGCAGATTGCACACCTGCTGGGAGGGGTGGCCTCAGGAACCTGCTCAGACACTGAACAACCGTGTAAGTCTGCTTAATACCATTAGGTTGATTATTTCCACCTTCAGACAAGCAGGTGACACTGACCTCTACCCTAACAGGAACAGTTCTGATCTATGGTTCTAATTCATCAAAACTAAGTTATCTAATCCTGAATAGTCAGAAAGACCTTCTAAAGTGTTTCACTGCTTTGCTTACTGGGCTGAATAAATTTCAGCCAGACTTTTGCTGGTTAATTCCTTTCAAATGCACAGCCATTCTTTATTTTTATATATTAAGTCAAGGCTAAGGCTAAATATTTCTATCAATGGTTTCAAAAGTGGCCTGCCAGAAGCCAGACCTGGAGGGGCCCCTAAGGTCATCTACTCTGACTTCTTAATTTACAGAGGGGGGAAATGAGGGCTGGAGTTGGCAGATGACTTCCAAAAAGAACCACAGTGTAGAAGAAGAATCAAATTTTTCAGCAGAAAGGGACTTCATGTTCTGTACGCAGCTGGGAGATACAGAGCAGACTGTCTCTCCACATTTTCTTTAATTTAGGCTTATCCTCCATTAAGACAGTTTCACTCATGTGTTTTTCTTCATGCGGCTCCTCCCCGGAATGAATTTCAGTTACTGAGGTTACTGAAACTCCACGGCTAATAAATATTGCAGTAGCAGTTATTAATATGAGTAAATACTGTGTGCCAGAGTAAGCGCTTTACCTGCATTGGACCATTTCAACCTAATAACAGTCTCATTAATTATGGTCTTGTTATCCCTCATCTGCACTTCAGAAGAGAAAACTAAAGATCACGGGTATAAACTGACTCATCTAAGTTCATCCAGAAAAGCACAGGCAGAAGGCAGACTTGAAATGGTCTGGAGTTTGTTCAATTCCAATGTAATGTCCATCACCACTTTACTTAGCTATTTCATTGCTTACTGAAATTATCTTCAGCTAATTTCATTTGCCTGAAACATAGAAGATGGGGGAAAATAAGAAGTATTATCCTAAACTCTAATAACTACCCATTATTAACTTACTAATGGTTGTAAATACATCCATCTCGGAATCTTAAGCCTTGTTTTCCAATACAAAGTCTTACAGTTTTATGGATTCCACTGCCTTGTTCTCCATGGCATTAAGTACAGCCCACAACTACATTAATGTCACAGGCGTGTGGAAACTCCTGTCAGCACTTAGGAGCCTTTCTGGGTGTAGCCCAGTAACTTTGAGAAACGGGAGGACTTCTTGCTAGATTTCCCCCTGCCACTGACTAATGCAACAATATTTACATTTAATCACATTCCGTGGGCTTTTCTGTTTCCAAGGGGATTTTGTCACTGTTCTGTAGTTGAAAACTTGGGGGAGGGCGCAGCTCAGAGGGAGGGAAGAAAAATTACATGACAGCATGTTTGCTTCTCTTGAGAGATGTAAGAGGAAACTGTTACATCTTGTTCCATTTCCTTGCCAAATTCATTAATTGTTCTGTAACTTGAGGGAAAAAATGGTGATGTAAGAAAGTTGATAGAAATTGCTAACCATAAATAAAACGAGCTCATACAGAACCCTAACTCCCCTAACTCCATCACCATGGTAATGCATTATTTATATTTCTAACCTCCAACTCTTTTACCAGTGAAAGCTTTTTATGGAAACTTCTGATATTGACCATTTTATTCTCCCATTGGAGGTAAAAACAGAGAGACTCATAATTTTTACTCCATAAATATCAGTAGAAACTGAAACTGCTTTATAATAATGTAGTGTTCTCAGTACCTTCAGATTCTAGAGTTAAAAATCCTCTTGAGATGTATCTGGGAAGGCAAATTCCCCTTGCACAGGCATAGATCTTTAAGAAATTCAAGATCAGAGGGTACATGTTTCCTATGGAGGTTCAGGACCTTGGTATCTTGCCTAACAACACTGGTACTGAGATCTATGCAAAACCCTCTGATTCTGAAAGTACCCCAGAGAGGTAGGCATCATTTTCCCCACGTTACAGATGAGCAAACTGAGGAAAAGTGGTAACTTGCTCCAGGTCTCACAGCTAGGACATGACAAATTGGAAATTCTTTTTCTCAAGTCTGCATTTTTAATTATTGTTCTATTCTGCCTCTCATAGAAATATCTAGGCCACCATAGAAATTTTTTCTTTTTTAATTCAGAAGTAGCCTCAATATCTATCTAGACAGCACTTTTTTTTTTCACACTCCAACACGCACTAAACCTGAGTCCATCTGTACACTATTGGTACTGATGAGACACTGCTGTCCGGCCTGTGGGCCCAGGGAGGAGAGTGGCAGATGGGCAGAGACCCAGCTCGCTAGCCTCATGACAGAAAGCCTGGTTTGAGAGATTCTGGGGACTTTTGCAAACGGACCAGTCTTCCTAAGGCTGGAGGCTAAAATCAAGACCAATGCTCATCTTCCTCCCACTGGAGAAAGGCCCACCTTAACACACTCCTAACTCTGGATAACTAAAAATCTAGATGGCCTTTGCTTTCCTCCATATATAACTTCCATGCCCATTTCAAAGCTAATGTTTACTGAGTTCTTCCTTATTGTGTTATCTCATCTAACCACAACTACCTGATGAAATTAATATTCACACTTTGAAGCTGAGAAAACTGAAACTGAGAGAGGGGAAGGGGTCTGCCCAGGGTCACCAAGCTAGTGAATAGTGAACTGGTATTCAACCCATGCCTGTCAGATTGTAGAACACAAGCCCAGTCCACTCTTTGCATAGAAAATGACATTGCATACACCCACCGAATGCCCCCTCTTGCCTAGTACCATTGTCGTAGCACATAATCAAAGACCAGCGAGTACCAACCTTTACTCATTATTACCTAAGTGGCTTTTTGTTTGCTTCATTGTTTGTTTCCTAGGGCGCCTGCAAGTGCAGACAGAAAACAGTGTTTAGATTTGAAAGTGGCACATTGAGGATCTGGAGGTCTCTCTGTCCATAACACTGGACCCCTCGGGCTGGTATCTGACATTCTTTAGATACAACATCATTTTGTTCCCTTGTTCTCTCATCATAACATTTATCAGAAAGGACAATAATCCTGTGACTATCAAACTCTGACCTTCCCCCTGCCTCGTTTGCCTGAGCTATATACACTCTTCCCCAAGTGGCAGATTTAGGCTCAGCATACTAAATTATGAAATACTTAAGGATCATGATGACATCTTATCCATTTTTCTTCCCCAGTGATGGGTGCAGTCAGTCCTGCACAGAGCAGGAGACAAAAAATTTGCTTACTTGTATGAAGGTTATCTTTATGCATAATCACAAATAATAACTTGGAGGTGTGATAAAATAACAGTGACATGATAGGAAGCTGACTTTTGGTTAAAAGAAATAATGAGAGTCACCAGTAATGGCCACAATATGTTGAATACTTGTATGTGTCAGGTTCTGTGCTGAAACTTGACATGGATGGTATAATTTCGTCCTCCACAATGATGTAGGAGGGAGGTAATACTGCTATCTCCATGTTATAGGTGAGGAAGCTGAAGGGGGAGAGGATAAGTTACATGACCAAAGATTCAGCTCATACTGGTGGAGATGGAATTTTATGTCAAGTAACTGGAACTCAGAGGGCACACATTTACCCACTATCCCAAACTGCCTTTATAAGAGAGCCACATAATAGCCACTTTGTATTAGTAACTCATTCAATCCATTCAGTCAGTCATTCAACCTTTTTCTGAGTGCATTCTTTGCCCTAGGTAACCATATTTGGCACTAGGAACGCAAGTAGGCAAAGTCCTTCCCCAAGAATGATAATGGTCCCTTTTTTTATAAACAACTATTTAAATCAGGACATAGGAGTGAGAATTTTCACAGGCTTAGATGAAGTAGCACATGCAGAAATAATTATATTCAGATATTAAGTTTTTTTTAATAATAAGATATATACAGTAACTGGTACCTGCCCACAGTATTAGAGGAGGAGAGGAAAAGAGCATTATGCCGAGCTTGATGCGGAATGCAGCCGAAGTGTCATGGAAGGCTCGGCTGTCAGTTAACATTTCCAGATCTC